>VZRF01006971.1:548765-650138 GCA_013396875.1 Vireo altiloquus
CTCTGCCTCTGCAGCAGTGGAACGGAAGGGACACAGCCCTGATGGTCACTCGAGTGGTCAACCACAGGCGTTTCTCCGCCACGGTCAGCGTGGCCGACACGTCCCAGCGCAGCATCAGCAAGTACCGCTGCGTCATCCGCTCCGACGGCGGCTCCGGCGTCTCCAACTACGCCGAGCTCATCGTCAAAGGTAGGAGCACAAAGCCAGCAAAGTCCTGCAAGACGAGTGTTCCCCTCCAGAGCGTTGCTGTGGCGTGTAAAATGATGGGGTAGGATTCTAATTTCTAAAAGATTAGAAGGCTCTTTATTCAGGATTTCTGTTTCTTTTATAAGGTGTTTCGCTGAAAGCTACTTGGTTGGTTAAATTGCACAACACTTTTCTACCACTGTTGGATGAGATAGAGCGTATTTTGAAAACACACACAAGATAGTAACAAACTAAAGTGAAAAAACACTACTTGTTATTTTGAGATGCTTACAAAACCTTTATCAATCTTTTCCTGAGAACATGAAATGCTTACTGAATTGTTCTCTTTAGAAAGCAATAAGTTTTTCCTTGGGAAGGAAAGTGCTTTTTCAGGCTTGCTGCTGGATCTCTCTAAGATCCACTAAATGTCAGCCCCACACCAGAGAACAACTGTATATAAAAACCAGCATTCTGTTGGACCTTCTTCTTTCATTCAAGTTAAAATAAGAAAAAAGGGTGAAAGTGATATGAGTTAAAGTTGGTATCTTGAATATTTGGACACAGCTCTCTTTGTAAGCTTTTGTAGTGAATTAGGTGGCTATGGAGACTTTTACTGTAGTCAGCTGAACAGTTTGGCTGTCAGTCAGCTTCACCTGCTTTCCTTTCCAGTATTTTATCAGGCAGAAATAATCTTGCGATGCAGCATTTCATGTCAGGAGAGACTGAGGGCTGCTGGCAGGAAATGCTGGGATTGATTCTGCTGACACCCTGAAGTCCAGAGTAGAAGCATCAGTAGTTCTTGCAGGGTGTTTGGATTTTAGCCATGTTAATTGCCACAATTCAAGAGCCTGACACATGCAAGGTGTGTTTCAATCTCACCTTCACAAGGCATGCTGTGAAGGGCTGTTCCCTCTGCTGGGTTCTTATTTATTTATTTTTCAAACTTGCCTTGAGCTGCACCACAGGAATGCCCAGTGACTCTTAGGTGGTGAGTTCAGAAGGTGGCTGAGTAGTTCCTGAGGTACTCTGTGGTTAGGGTGAGAGGAATTTGAAGTCTGGGTGTGCTCACAGGGTATAATTTATTGATCTAAACAGAGAGTATGAAAATGGAGGGCAGCTGTAGAAATGAGATCAAGTTGTCCACTGTGCTGATTCTGTCATGTGGTGATCAGATGCCTCTGTGATGCCTTGGAGTGTTGTGTGGTGCAGATGTTCAGATGACACAGATCGTGAAGAGAATGCTTGTGCTGGATGCCAAGTGCTTTTAATTCCCACCCGGTGAGCTTGTATCTTGTTCAAATCTGGAGGAATTAATTGGTGATTAGAAGGGAATTGAGTTGCCAGGGGTGGCATACCTAGGACTGTAGCACAGCTAAATAGAGGGAAGGCAGCCCTCCAGAGCAACCAGGCATCACAGCACTGCAAGCTGAGTTAGGTGCTTCAAACTTCATGTTTGTTGATACAAGCAGGGGAAAAACAGAAGAACAAATGAAAACCATGAATGGCTGGAGATCCACCAGGAGAGATGCTGATGGCTTCATTGCTGGATTGCTCAGGCAGATGCACCCACCTGGAAGAAACTTTAAGAGAATAGTATTGTTGTGGGAAGGTCCAGTCCTGCTCCTCATCCCTGATTAGGAATCAGGTGAGGTTAAGTGGCTCATCTGAGTTCAGTTTAGTGCCACCCTGTGACACACTGGGACTTCTAACCAGCCTGACTAATTTTAGTGTGAATAATGGCAAATTTGTAATGCACATGCACAGGCTGAAATGGAAGCAAATTGGAATAGTTTAATTCTGAAGAGATGACTATTGAATTGTGATAATGTACTTGAGCATACATTCAATTAGCCTGTAATTGAGGTTTTGCTCAATTGACAGTCCTGCTCCTAAACCTGCTAAATCCAAGCTAAATCTCTGCTTCTCACGTGCTTTCTCTTCATCAGAGGAACGTAAAATCACAGGGAGTTTCTTCAACAAAGATTAAGATTTAAAAGTGTGTCTTTGTATCTTTTTAATTGAAAGACCTGTGTGCTTCCCTATGCACAAGAAGTTTTATTGGAGTATTTAGAACAGAAAGTAGTTTGCATTTCTCAATATTGAATGAAAACATTTGGTAGATATCAAAATAGAGGTTTTACTTTGAAATGCACATACTCCTAGACTCCAAATTGGACAGTAAATACCTTTTTCAGCAAATGAAATGGTGAATGAAATTAAACACACACCACCTTGCTTGTCTGTGGAGACCTTCACTAAGAGCAATGTAAAGTAATTACTGGCAATCTTAAAACAAAGAACATAACTGTATTAGTTCCAAATTATTACCATGTGTCTAGTGGCAGGAGATGCATTTGCAGCCCTGTGAAAATGCAGTTCTGTAGGCAGCTGTTTGCTGGTTGTGCTAATGCTTCTCTGTCTTCTGGCTCGTATAAATGGCAATACATTTATTCTTCTTTTTGCACTCTCCAGTCATAACAGCCAGGCCAGAGAAACCTGTCATTTCCATCTGCACCCCTTGCCATCCTTTGGTGCTCCAGTGGAAATAGCTCTTCTCTATTTGTTCTCTCTCACTGTTGCACATATAGTAATTTAATACAATTTTGTACAGGGCAGTTTAAAAAAACCCCAGAGATTCTCTGTCTTGCTACACTGCTCACACCTGAATGGAACATTTCTTGCCTGTAATTTTCTTTTAAGTAAAAGCTGCGTGGCAGTTACTGGTGTTCTGAGCAAAATGTAGGCTTTGCTTGTGTAAAGATTGTTTAAAATACTGTAGAAATTGGCTAGAATTTTATCATTTAAGGCCTGTATTAATGCTGGTGTCCTTCCAGGACACTTGTCACGTTAGGTAAGGCTGTGGATAACATTTTAAACTCTGTGGAGGTGTATGGAGGACTGTTTGCAGTTGTTTTATTTTTCCCTGATCACTTTCAGGTAGTCTGGATGCCCAAATTAATCACTCAATATATGGTGGGAATCCGTGCAGAGCTGATAAAGAGGGAATATTACAGCATCTATAACCTATTTTTCATGAGCCAGTTTTTCTGAGGTTTTCTCTCTCCAGAAGTCTCTCAAAATTATTTTGCTGCTACCTGTTGCTACCTTAAAATTCTTTTAGGGCTCCTGGCATTTTCTTAGGGTCTGTTCTGCTGCTGTAGGGGTAGGAGGAGCCTGTTGAACACAGACCTCTAAGGGTATGTTCTAATACTCTTCACTTTTGTCTTAGTTGATTTTCAAAGTGTTTGGTTGACAACATAACCTGTCTCTTACCTGAGTGGCTTTGTGTCATCGCTGTGATATTTGGGACAGCTCGTTTTCATCAGGCTTTTATCAGTCACACGAGGAGCTGATGCCTTGAGTGACACCAGAGGGAGAGGTGTGTTCCTTGTCACAGTTGTTTACCATTCTCTCTCTAGGTCTTTTCTCGTATGATGCTCGTCACTGTAATTCCACCATCTATTTATTAACTCACCAGGTACACCCTGAAATCTGCTAGAGTGATCTGAGTCTCCTCCTAAAAGCAGGCACTGGAATTGACAAAAAAACCCCCAACACAAACCCCAAACCACAAAACAAAGGAAATCAACATAGAGGCACTAAACAATAAACTGAATCAAAAAACCCCTGTCAAGGTGTTGGAATTGAGATACTCAGGTGTGAAAGACATGATAAATAACTAGCTATTTAAATATATCCTTATATGGAAGCTTCTGCAGTATGAAATACACTGTGACAATTTCAGATTTACAGTTCTAAGACAGACTCATCAAGGAAAAGCTCTACAGGTGTTTTGGCTGTCTCAGTATTTATAACTGGAGCTGACTCCAGAATAGTTTCAGTTAATTATTCAACAGCAGGAAGTCCTACCAGGGGAAAGAACTTTCTGGAGCTTAAAAGTCGTAAGAAATGAGAACATCTCTGTTCTTCAGCTGAGCCTGATCTTGGGCTGCAGCTGGTTCTAGAAATGTCACATCAGGCATTGATTTCCTGAAGAAGTTCAGTATGGGTCTGAAAGTATGTGATTTGTATGTGTCTAACATACTCTGGAATATGTTCCTGGGATGAAAAGAATTATATATATGGTCTTCCATGTAATTATATAAGAGACTCACCAGCTCCAAATATTTTCACTTCCTATATATTTTTTCACTACTCATGATGAGATGTGACGAATATGTAAAAGATCCTTTAAAGATGTTGGGTATTGGTTTGTTTACTTACTTATTTTTTTTAAATTCATGCCTGATACACAGATAGTTCTGTACCCTGAGATATTCATGCCAAATGTGCCCATTAAAACTGACATAGCATCCTTGCCATCATGGGGCAATATAACCTCTGTTGGTGATGCTCAAGTCCCCACACTCCATGCAGGGGATGAGGGTGTTGATGTGAGAAGTAGGTTCTGTATTGCAGCTGTCCTCTTTTACCATCAGGATGGCTGGAAGACCACATCCCTCTGTCCCTTAGAACCCTTTGGGAGACCAGCTCAGCCGTGGTACATGTCTGCTTTAGATTTTACTGTTAAAAATGTGTTTCTTCCTATGTGCATTAATAAGTAGCTGGAAGGTGTGAAAATTCTTACCTGAGTTTATCAGGTTCATCCAGATCACAGAAGTTTCTGTCCATATTTGAGTTCATCTCCTTGAGTTCTGCACGTTAATCAAGGCCCTCAAAGTTCTCACCTTGTGAGCAGGAGTCAGTCCCTGGCTGGTGCTGCCAGCAGTGTCAGAACACTGATAATGAGGGCTCCCTGGGCTGCCTGCTCTCTCTTTCTCTGTTTTTCCGCAGTTTTCAGAGGGCAGTCAGTGTTCAGAAGGTCCTCATCAGATTTGAACAGCAGCTGAGTTCACATTTGAGAGGACATATGATGATGTTGCTCCTTTGGGCACTACCCCAGCACGGAGTGGGAGGGTGCACCCAGACTGTTTTTGGGGGTTATGCCACCTATGAAATATCTGAATAAGGGAGAATGGCTCTGTCATTAATAGAGTGCCTGAAAAAGCCACTTCTTCCTTTATTTCTTTGCAGCCGCAGTGCTGTAGGGAATGTAACACTCCCTTCTTGGTGTTGGCTGGTAATTACCTGAACTTGGCCCTGCTCTGTTTAATTCTCCTGTGCAGCTCAATAGCAGTTGCTTTAGCTCAGTTTTAATCATTGGGTGGGCGTGTGGTAAGAAAAGGGGAGGCAGAGAGATTACAAACACTCAACAAGAGCTGTAGCTCCAATTTAGCTTCTTCCCATCCAAATTAATATCTCTGAAGCCAACGAAGGAGATGAAAGACAAAGCTGTTGCATTGTAGATTTTCAGTAGTACGAAACTTGAGTCCTCTCAAAAGGAAGTATTACCCTCTCCTTGTGTTTAACTTCCAAATTAGCGCTGGGAAATGAGGCCATTTCCTTGAGGAGTGATAAATGTGCAGTTTTCATAAAGGATCCTATTTTCAGCATTGCATCCACACAGACTTGCAGTAAGGGTCCAGAATATGCTCTCCTTGTTTCTCTTGTTTACATTAACCAACAGGGTATAAATAAATATATCTGGGAAGAATACAAAACTAAAGGGATACAAGAGAAGTTCATAAACTAATGGTGTGTTCTCAATTCAGTCTGTATTTTTCCCAACTTTTTTCATTTCTCTCTTCAGTAACCTCTTTGTTCCCGTGTAAGATGAGCAGGGAGTGCTGGTTTAAACTTGACCTTGCTTCTATCAACCTGGGAAATGATAGTGGCTTTCCTATCTGAGTGTCTTGATCAAATACAAATGACACCACTGAGTGTCTTCACTAAATCCATGCTGCACATGCAAACCTTTTAGTTTCTAGTTAGATTTATTAAGGAGGCTTAAGGCAGCTGCATAGAAATTAACTCAGGACTGTTGATGCTCAGAAAAAAAACCATAAAATGCCAGGAACTCATCCCTGTGCCTTTGCTCCCTGGAAGTGTCCCTGCAGTGCATGACCAGCAGATATGTGGCATTATAAAACAAGCCTGGCAGCTTTTCATTCTTCTTTGTTCCTTTTTAATGTTCGAATTTTCATGCAAGTTAATTGTTAACGATGCTCACGTGACATTACAATTCAAAATTATACTTTTTTTTCTTAAAGACTCAGCACAGAAGATGAGTCACATTCATTGTTAACTCTCTTCTGCTCATCTTTCCTCTGCCTGCTTAATTGTAGGGAAGTTATTAATGGGCTTCTCCTGAAAAATAGGATCTAAAGCCGTTTTTAATTTATCCATCCTATGATTACAATGCTCTTAGCTGCTTTTCATTCAAGAAAAGTCCCTTGAAGCATCACCTGTCACCATTCATGGATGTTGGTGAAGATTCTGGCATGGTTCAGTCAGAGTTGGACATTTATGGGATATAATTGTTGAGCATGAGCTGTTACTGCAGCAGGATAGGGATAGCCCTTTCACATCAAAATGTATTTCTTTTGCAACAGAAAGAACCTCCACACTAAAAAAGCAGTGTTTTACTTGATGTGAGATGCAAGCTAAGATGCACCAGATTTCTTAGTAAGAACAGATGATTGTTAGTATGAGAGTCTTTAGTAATGAACCTGCAAAACAAAGGCTGTATTTGCCATACAGTGAGATTTGGAGACCCCAGCTGTGTGGGAGAAACCAGTTAATTTCCAAAGAAAAGAGAAAACTGTTTCTGTAGCTGCAAAAACCTAAAGCCAGTGTGGTTACTGGAGCTATTCAAAATTTTGTGGTACCAGACACTAAAGAAGCTCAGATACTGATCTCTTTCAGACATGCAGTAATTCCCACAGCTAACAGGCTTGCTGCAAAAGTCTTGCATTTGTTGTAGGACACGGAACTAAGAAGTTGGACATGACCTGTGGAAGGGAAAAATTCTGCCCTGAGCCAGGTGCTGATGAATTCCCCAGCTGCCTTTGCCTTGATTTGAGCTTTCTTTTTTGCTGGCAGCATCCTGTGAGTCTGCAAAGTGCACTGTTGGGTTTCTTAGGATGTGTGAAACGTGTGCCCATAGTTTATTTTCATTGCTTTTAAACAAACTGCAAAGCAAGATATAAAACAGTTAAAATTATTTGTTGCTTCCTTACCTTGCCCTGATTTATTGAACTTAGCTTTCTTTTCCTTTATACATCTTGAAACACCTTGGATTGTGGTGAGGTCTAACCCTTCCTTAAACAATCTCTTTTTGTGGGTGCTCAGCCATCAAGAGATTCCAGGTCTGGGTGCCAAACACTCTCTCCTCCCTCCTTTTAACACACCACTACAGACTCTGCAAGGTTAAACTCCTCTGCTGGTTTAGAGGTTGGCATTTACAAGCTCAGCCTCTAATCCTAAAGTAAAAAAGGTTGAAAGTTCGTGAGGATAAAAAATGATGGAGCTCTGTAAACACTTGACTGATGGGGCTGAGGATACTGGCATTAAGACAGCTCCAGAACCTTCTTAGCTTCCAGTGTGGGAGATGGCAGCAGGCTTTTGAAGTCTGTGAGTGGTGCTGAATGGAGACCATTGCAATAGTTCGTGTCAGGAATCGAGGTGAATGGGATTTTTAAAGTTTGCATAGCATTTAGCTCTGAATGCTGGAGCTGAGCTGATTTGCTTTCCGAGCTGGTGTAGCTGAACTCCAGGGAGCAGCTGATGTTGATTATGTTTGCATTTGTCCTATCTGAGTGAAGAGATTAAAGAGCCTGTTGCGGTGTTAAGGAAAGAATGATCCCTTTGAAGTTAGTTCACCATTCAACACTGAGGCTGTGAGACAAGGAAACAGCCAGAATTGCAGCTTGGAGTGGAGATTTTGCAGCCCTCCTTTTCCATCTCTAACCAATTGAAGAATGCTTCATTTTTCGAAGCAAGTAATTTCCCAGCATCCATTCTAGCTGCAAGTTGATGAAATACTCTTCCCATGGAATCACCCCCTCAAACCTGTTGCTCTGTTTCCCAGCTTTGCTCTGATGTGCTGATTTTCTGCCGTGGTAAATACCTCCTTTGATGCTGGGAGACTGGTTCAGGTCACATCCTCCCCATCACCCCTGTCCAGCTGTGACTTTTAAAGAAGCTTTAGATCTAAGACCAGAAACGTGCTGAGCAGCAGGGTGATGGTTACAGCAAGCCCTGCAATTTTATTAATTGGCCTAGGAATTAGAGAAGAAAAACCCATAATGTGATGTTTCCTAGCTCCCAAGAGCCCATGCTGCCTGCTGAACAGCTACACTAGAACACCTTTGAGGTGAACAGGAATGGTTTTAAACTAAAAGAGGAGAGATTTAGATTAGATGGTGGGATGCAATTCTTTACTCAGAGGGTGGGCAGGCCCTGGCACAAGGTGCCCAGAGCAGCTGTGGCTGCCCCTGGATCCCTGGCAGTGCCCAAGGCCAGGTTGGACAGGGCTTGGAGCAGCCTGGGACAGTGGAAGGTGTCCCTGCCATGGCAGGGGGTGGAATGGAATGATTTTTAAGGTCCCTTCCAACCCAAACCATTCAGTTATTCTCTGACTGTACTCTGCTCTGGTGCCAAGACACACAAAATCCCAATCTAAAGAAATTATTCCAGCCCTCTTTCTCCTTTTTTTCTCTAACCAGGTTTCTCTCCAGTGCATCTCTATCCTCTCCCTCGCTCTTTCTCAGCAGGAAACTTTCCATCAGTGCTTGTTTGCATGTGAGGAAGATGCAAATAGCTGCAAGACTTGGGCTCTCTCTGTTTGGATCCCATAAATCAGACTTTGCATATGCTTTTCTGCCCTATTTATTACCCTGCAGCTACTAGTGACTTACATGACAGCCTACAACTTACAAACTGTTTGTTCCCTCAGCAGGGTACAGACACAAATTAAAATGGAAGAGGGTTGGATTACTTGCTTCTGTTATTTTCTCTTTTCTTTATATTGCAGAAAATCCTTCTTTTGCTGCTGCTGCTTCTGTTCATGACTTTTTGACTGCCCCCTGTGAACACTGCTGACCATATCATGGTATTAATGAGTCTTCTGATACAGATTGCTCATCAAATAGTGATTTACCAGTATTTCCCTTTTTTTTGAGGTTGAAGCTCTAAGTATAAACAACTTTGTGCTTGCTCTTACATTGTTTTCTTCCACCTCCCTTTTACTTAACTTTACCTGTGCTCTACTTGAGGAGCCTTGCAGATAATTTGCTTTTTACTTGTGTCAAGAATATGGTACTTCAGGGATGACCCAGGATTTTGGTACATTGATTTTTTTTGGTGAGGCCATTCAGAGCATGCAGCAATTTCTCAGCTCATGGGAGGTTTTATGATCATTGCTGTAGTCACAAACCCAACTGCTCTTGAGAACTGAAATCTTGTCATAAACAAGCATTTTATATAAAATTATATATATAACCACCAGGATTCCTTAACACTGTTCCATTAATTTCTCTTACAGGATTTAAAGTGGACTAATTAGGAAAAATAAATTTTTTTCTCTCCAAGATAGAACTTTTTCATCACATGCATGGTGCTCCCAAATCCTGGCCAGTGGGATATCATTCAGCCTTAGTTGACACTGCATTTAGTCAAGGAGACTAAGGAAAATCATTCTGATATTTAATTATCCTCAAATTCACCATAATGTCTTTATATCTCATCTTCATGGAATCACAGTACTGTTATAGTCTTTAGAGTGGGATTATTGGTGTTTCCTGAGCAAAAAGGGAATTTTAATAGCCTTCATTAAAGCTGTGATAGTTTCAATAGGGACTAGACTATTCTCTCTTCCAGGATTTATTTCAGCAGAGAGGATGAGAATTTTCTCTATGGCTCAGCCCCAGGTGCAGCAGCTCTACACTCACAGGGAAGTTTTATTGTTTTTCAAACATCTCACCTCATTTACAGATGTCATGACAGGAAGAAAAAAATGTTTAATCTCATTCGACCTTTTGTAAAATGCAGGCCACAGAATTTACAAGTCATTCTTGCATTGTGAGCAATACTGTATAAATAAAGCAGAAGAGTCTTCAGGAAAGACTGTGATTGAAAGGTTTTAAATTATAGAAAATCTCACCAGCCTTAGATAAACTCTTTAAACACTTAATTATCTTCCCTGTGTAGTGTCTATACCTTATTTGAGTCGGATATTTCCAGCTGTTGCATCTAACAGATCTTAAGCCCTTCTTCTAAATGGAATCAATCTTGAAGTATCGAATGTGAACTCGTATTGACCACGATCTTGGTTTTGTTTGGTTAATTTATGTGTCTCAGCTGTCTTTGCAAGGTGCTTTGTTCTGTTAAAGAACTGCTGTCAGTTCTGAGGAAAATGTATCAAACTGGACTTTCAGGTAGATTTGTGAAATATTTACTTTTGTTTTCACCATGAATACTTTTTCTTACCAGGCTTGTTCTCTTGTTATGGAATGGGGAAATTCTAAGCACATGGACCCTTATTAATATTTTTGCCCAATTCTAGCACAAACCTCTTCAGCAGAGACAAGGAAAGGCACTATAAACATGTCCTCATGGTTAAGGAAAAGCTCTTGTTCCACAAGCAGTGTTTGTTATGTGTGATGGGAGATGTTCACTGCCATGGTGCCTCCTTCATCAAAGAGTAGCAAATAATACATGAATCAATGAGAAAGTGTCCTGGAGATCTCAAAAATTACTTATGGAGACTTGATGGAAATTTTCAATTCAGTTGTGGTAAAATTTAACATTATTATTTTAATCAAACAGCTTTTTGGTGTCAGTCCCAGAAAGAAATGCCTTGAGCCCACCTCAGAAGGGATTTCTGTGACACAGAAAAGCTTTCACAGCTGGGACATGCAGGATTCTTTTGTCTGCTCCTGCACCCCATTTCTAACCCTGCCTGCACACCATGACGGCTGAACTCGTTCCACAGCACCAAAATGTGTTCCCTGGCATGATAAATTTTGGGTATTTTGAGGGAATATGGGAACTCCTGCACACCTACTGTCCAAGCCTTTGGATCCATACAGGAGTGCCTTGGGAATCCTGTGCTGTTTTATCAACACTGAACTGTCCAGAACAAATGTGAGCAAAAGGATAAATGAAGTGATATTGTGTGTGACCTTGTTCTGATAGCTGTGAACTCCATCCCTGTCACCTTTGTTCTCAGCTCCACAGCAAGAGCTGAGCAGTTCAGGAATTCATCCAGGACACAAACTGCCCAGATTTGTAGTGGGATTGTAGCAAAAGTTTTTTCAGAATTCCTTCTGTTTCTCTCTGTATTTGTGTCCTTGAACTCTGACAGGAATAAAGCACAGAAAGCATTTTGAGAACTGGCAACCAGGATGTCACCAGCAATGACCTGAGCTGGTAGTTTGGCAATTATATATATATTCTTTTGGAGTAAATGAGCCTCAGATTTTATTTGGTTCTGTCTCTCCCACCCTTTTCCTTTTTTTTTTTCCCCCAGGAATATTTAATGGTAGTTTCAGTCCTCCCCTATTTCTCGGAGGCTCTGGAATGCTTTTTGTGAAATACCAACACCTATCACCCATCATTGCAGCTCTCAGGGTGAACAGCACACTGTGCAGCATATTGGAATTTCTAGCATTTATTACTGCCTCAAAATGCATTTTGTGGAAAAAGAAAGAATTGATCTTTTGGTGTAATACTGTGCAGTCTCTCAGAGGGAACAGCCTAAATCAAGAAGTATGTTTCAAGGCTGGGTTTTAAACTGGAAATAAACAGAAATACAGCCCAGGAGAGGGAAAGCTGGAAGGAGTGGTGTGGTCTTCAGGGTATTGTGAAACTCTCTGTATCATAAAAACCTGAAATAAAAAGAGAAGTATTGAGTGGTGAAGAAAGATTCACCTGATTTTCATGTGACTTAGCTGGTTATCAGGCACTTCTCCTGTGTTTGCCTGTTAAATCTGGAACATTAGATTTCTAGAGCTGATGGTACTACTATTGTTGACTTTTTATGGGAGGTGTGGAGGATTTTTGAAACAAATCCTGAAGTGCTTCATCCCTGGGGTTTTTTTTTTATGTGGGCAGGGAGAGGGAGGGCTCCCAGCCAGAGTGATCCCTTCTGGTTAATAGCTGAGATGTTGGGCTATTGTTTGGTTTGGTTGGGTTTTTTACATCCAGAATTTACTGATGCTTAGCAGAGGCTCTGTTTTTATCATTTAAGTTTTATTTTTGCTGCTTAGGTCTCAGTAGGTTGCCAGACTCAGCTGTGAGGTTTTTGGGTTGTTTTTTTTTTCTGTCAGGTTTGCCTTGATCATTCCAGATAAGTGAACCTGCAACCTGACCCTAAATGTGAGGGGTTTTCTGTGGCTCACAGTGCTCGAGACAAGAGCCTCCCTGTTTGTTCCAGCTACAAGATAATCACATAGAGTGAAACTGGGGGGGAAGAGCTGAACAGATGTATTTACTTGGGAAATACAACTTAGTGCTCACTATCCCAGCTGGCATATGAGCAGACATATGTAAACCATGGCGTGGCTGCGACCTCTGAGCACATGCAAAAAGCTCCATAATATTTTTACACTATGTGCTCATATGATTATCTAACTCTCTTAAGTCTGAGCGACCTCAGCACCACCTTTACTCAGTGGCAGCTGAGCTTTAGGAACCTGCATTTTACTCCTGGGATTTTCAGGGTGGGGGATTAGAGGTTTAGCAGAGAGTTATGATTCTGCCTCAAAAGCAGCAACGATGGCACAGATGGATCAGATTTATCTGAGGCATCAGCAGGAAAAAATAAATTATATAAATGTATATCAGCAATGGACTTGCTACTTACCTGAGCATGGCTTCCACAGTGATGCTGCCAGGGAACTACAGGCAAATAAACTTTCTAACACCAAGCATGGCCTGAATGTCACGTGAGAGCTTGAAGAAACAGCCTTCTGAAGTTTATGCTGTGCAGCTGGGGAGGTGTTTTAATGGAAGTTATTTCTAGTGGCTGTGTACAGTAAATTAGCAGCCTCCAGTATTTACTGCACTCAGCGGTATATACTGCACCGCCTGCTTGAAAAGCTATAAAAAAGGGAGGGTTCTGCCTTGGGTAAAACCATTGTAGGTATTTGTGTCAGCTCTGAGATTTTTATAGGCACCTGTTCCTTGCCTTTCTCATTAGCTGCTCTCCAGGGCAGCAATTGGAGTGACAGCTATAACGTTATCCACTCAGACACCTCTGCCCACATCAAAATGTTTTGCTGCAGGTGAGGTGATAATTTTCCTTGCATCAATCAAACTTCTGTCAGTAAGATCACACAAATGGCCCTCTGGTTCCTGCAGCATGTATTTATCCTATTTTCAATCTGAACGGGAGAAAATACAGTAGGTAATTCTGGTAGAAGGGAACGGAGGAAATGACTAATAATTGGCCAGTAAGACACTTGCATTGATAGGGTTATTCCACAGCAGTAGAGGTTTATGTGCAATTCCAGCAGTGTGAGTCCTTGTCTGGGGAGTGCACTATTGATACATGTGGCTCTACATGCATTTTTGTGGAAAACAGAAGAGGTCAGGCAGTTTATTTCAAAGTGTAATGTTAATATTGTATTTAAAATGTGTATATTTTTAAATTTGTTTCTCCATTAGGCTACAGTCTCTACCACATGCTTTCTCTTATCCTTTGTGTCTGTTGAGCACGCCAGTGTTACAGGCAGTTGTACCACAGAGAGCAAAAGAAGGTCAGCTTGTTGGATTTGTGAGATACTGTGTTCATATCCTTGGGGAGAAATGAGTCAGCTTTGGTGATCAAACTATGAAGTGCTTTGTGACAAAATGTGTTTAAGTAACACAAACCAAAACAAACCCCAGTGCTGCGTTAGAACAAAGCACAAAAGCATCAGTGAGGCACAACTTTGATTACACCCCTGTGTTCTTCTTGTCCCACACCCCTGCAGACACCACCAGGTTTTGCTTATCCTAGAAGTTCATTTTAGGGGAAAAAGCCATCTCTGCTTGCCAGACATGGACTGTGTGTGTAGGGATTGGCCCTTGGAGCTTTGTGCTGGTAAAGGAACACAACGCTGAGCTCTTCCCTTCTGTCTTCTCCCAGGTCCTACCTGGTGGTTATTCAAACTTACTTAGAGATAGAACCACAGAATCTTTGTGGTTGGAAAAACCCTCCGAGGTCATAAAGCCCATCCTGTGCCCAATCCCCACCGTGTCACCCAGCCCAGAGCACCAGGGGCCGTGTCCAGGCGTTCCTTGGGCATCTCCAGGGAGGATCTTCAAGGCTCCTGAAAGGAAAAAGTCCTTTGGTGTGCACAGTGGAGAATCAAACTGGGCATTTGCTGAATAGATGGAGACAGGAGACAAACTAAGAGGCAGCAATCAGGGTAGTGATTGGAGTTCTCCAGACAAAGAGAAATTTGCCTGTTAGTTGCCAATGTGAGACATTCCCCTGGCAGAGCTGAGAACCCAGAGCTGAGCAGAGCAGACCTTCCTTGGAGGGCTGCAGACACCTGCTTTGCCCTGTCTGTAAAAGGGACTGAGGTCTTGCTCTCTGAGGCCACTAAAATGAATGCTCAAAACAGCTGTACTTGATATCACTTAATGAGATTATTTCTGATTATTTCTAGAGTGGCTGTAGCTCTGTGCCAGGGTAAACTTTAAATAATAGTGTGTTTAGGGCAGTGGCTGTAGTTATTCAGGAGTACAAGCACAGGTAGAGATCCTGCCATGCTGTGTCATGTGTGACAGCAAACATTTACTCTAAGCCTGTATTTGTTAACTTTTGTGAAGAACTGAACCCAGGGGACTTAACGTGACATTTAACTAAATGACCATGATTGAGGCCCTGAGGCCAATGGCATAAAATGTTACAGCATGTTAGGATCACTTACCTGAAATTATACCTCAAACAATTTATGTGTTAAATGAGTTGTCTGATACCTTGGTAGGGTCTGCAGCCTGTTTTCCATTACAGATGTTGGTATGTTCCTGTTTGGAAGCATCCCTTGGAGAGAAAGAGAGAAAAGCATTCAGCAAAACCCTGCTGGATTCCATTTTCAGTAAAATTAACAAATGCAAACTTCATTAGAGGAATAAAATCATGAAGGATGCAGAGAGGTAAAGCTTACCTGAAATTAATATTCGGGAAGAAAACAAAATTTTGTGGGATGTACACTTGTGTAGGTCAGGTGTCTGCACATTGCTCTGTGATGGCAGCAGTGAATCTGGTGCAGCAGGGACACATGAGGATGGTTTGTTTGAGTATGGGGCTCAGGAGTGCCCCTACCCCTGGTGGCAATAGGAAATTCCACTTTTTCATTTAGATTTCTGTGGCTCATTTGCATTGAGGGTTGTTTTGGGATGAGACCTTGATCTGTGTCAGAGGACTTGGTTGGATTTCTCAAATTTAGTTGTCAGTGGTCAGTTTCTGCCATCTGCAGGAGTGGTGGTCATTCCTGTTTCTGTGCAGGGCTGTCTCTGCCCTTAAATCCACCCTTCCATTCTTTGCCCATCCACCAAACCAGAGCTTCCCACCCCACTTACCTTCCTATCTCTCCTTTGTTTCCCAGTTCTTCCTGCTTCACTGTGCTTCTATTCCTCTATCCTGACCAGGAAATAGGTTTCTAATTCAGGGATAAAAGGATGAGACTTGGAACTGAGGGTCCTTGATGTCCTTGGGGAGGAATTACTCTTGTCATGAGCTTTGTGCAGTCACATGATTAACTGCATGAGGGAAGAATAAGTTCCTCTCCCCTGCCACAACTTGAGCAAAAATAAGCCATTGTATCTTTACCTGAGTTTCTGTGGTGGGTGACCCAAAAGGAGACATTTTTAGATGAATTTTGCTGCTTGTTGAAGTCTCTCTATCATCAAGCCATGGGGTAAAACTGCTGGGCTGAAAAGGAGGTTTGAATTCTGCTTTTCCAAGTGAGGGACAGGCAGACCATTAGCACAGTGCCTGGGATATCTGAAGGTCACATCAGTTATAACCAATTAGTGTTTCACTTATCAGTTCAAAAAAGCAGTTTCAAATGTAATTAGTCAACAAAAGCCTTTCACGTTCTTTAAAGACTGCCTCAGGGAGTGCTGATTTTGGACAGGTTAAAGCCAGTTTATTTTTTAATATGATCATTTGGAACATTGCAACAAAGTTTATTTTAGTGCAAGACACTACTATTCAGTGGTTAAAAAGAAACTTCTTGAAAACAGCTTTTTCTTTGTGGATTTGTGGTGGGAAAGAACCCACAGTAAACACCCCTGCCATCTGTTTCAAAGAAGAAATGTTGGGCTATGAATGTCCTTGCAAAAACTGAAAAGCTTTTTAGTAGCTAAAAATGCATAAATTTAGAATTTTTTGTTTGATTTTTCATTGATTTGATTGCATTGAACCAGATGGGGGATTTTTTCATGAAGAGCCTTCACCAAATCCATGTGTATGATGCTTTTGAGAAAATACAGGGCTAGCAAATTCGGAGCTGATGATGAAGAGATTTGGAGATGCAGTGTCTCACACATTCCTGAATGTGTGCCTAAGCATGGGAACAATGCAAACCTGCTCTGCCACCTATGGTGAATGAGCTCCTTTGTCCAAACAGATTTTCTATGTACAATGCACATTTTTGCATCTGTCCACTCCCTTCCCTGTGTATTCACTGGGAAAATAAAGGAACCTTGATTCCAAAAAGTCTTTTTTTTCCCCCCCAGGGAATGGGCACGGCCCCGAGGCTGCCAGAGCTCCAGGAGTGTTTGGGCAGCACTGCCAGGGATGCCCAGGGTGGGGTTGTTGGGGTGTCTGATCCTGTGGGTCCCTCCCAGCTCAGGATATTCCATGATTTTTCTCTCTGAGGGAGTAATCCTTGCTAAGATTCGCCACATGAACGGAGAAAAAGCTGTGTATAGAGCAGGACAAGTAAAACTTCTGCATGGGTTGGAAACTGCAGATACAACCATGAATGCTTTTACGTGTCTGGAAACAGCATGTTCCTCTAAAGGCTTGCTAATTTTATTTTAAAAAGGGAACATAAATATCTGACTCATTCTCCCATACGTCTGCTGTTCTTCTATAGAAAATGCCTTTGCTAACAATACTCACGTCACTTTTTAATAACTAAATAAGGATTTCTTGATAACAACCATCAAACAAATTAGTACAGATCATAAATATCTATTGTATTAGTCCTGATAAAATATGTTGTAATTCCCCTCTGTGATTCAACCCTTTCTTTTATCGATAACTGTCTTCTGAGGAGGCTCTGCTTGCAGATCTGCTTGACCTCTCTAACCTTCTCTCCCAGGCTGACATGTTACACTCCTTTGGCGAAGGATTTGAGTTCTTGTTCTGTGTGGTGGAATAAAGAAGCATCCCTGGGTTTCTGAGCACCTTACAGGAATTTCCTCTGAGTGAGCCTCAAGTATTCTGTCCCTCAAGAACTGCAGTTCCTGTCGAGTGCTGCAGCTCCTAGATTTGGACTCCAGTTCTCCCAGTAGCAGGGTTCAGCACTCCATTTATATCCATGGTGCTCCTCCAGGCACAGCTCCTCTGAGCAGCACCTCCCAAAGCCTTGGGCCAGGAGTGTTCTGCATCATTCACCTGACTGGGCTCCCTGAGCCCCTTCCTTTACTTGTTTCTTGTCACTTCAGTTGTCTCCTGAAGTCTGTTCCTGTTTTTCTTGAACCTCCTCCCCCCTGTGGAGAACTCACTGACACTCATTTGTGAGTGATCCTGAGTTCTCAGTGGTTTTACTGGGAATTTAATATCAATTCATACTTGGAGTCTGGTAAAGTTCTAAATATATACAGAAAAACCACCTTTTCTTTTATTTTTAAGAGCTCTGTGTGCCATTATTTAACTTGCATGAAATAAGGAAATGTTTGGTACAGTATTGCTGTTGCATTAATTTTACCTCAGCATTGTTTTCTCTGTTAGTAAGGACTGCAGCTGGACATGGAATAGTTTCCCTGTCTAATCCCAGTGGCAGCACAATTAGTGCATCTCTGCTGCCTGCTGACTTTGAACCACACATGGTTATATTCACAAACCATCACTGTTAGTCTCTAATCTATCCAGTTCACAGGCAAATAAAATATGCCATCTTGCGGGATTGAATTACAGAATGGAAATGAAAGAAAAAAGATTAGTAAGAAAAGTAATGCCTAAAGAGTAGCCTTATTCTTCAGGCGGAAAAGAAAATACCTGCTGACAGCTCTTACCTTA
This sequence comes from Vireo altiloquus, assembly GCA_013396875.1. Taxonomy (NCBI): domain Eukaryota; kingdom Metazoa; phylum Chordata; class Aves; order Passeriformes; family Vireonidae; genus Vireo; species Vireo altiloquus. The sequence continues at coordinate 567,037 of VZRF01006971.1, forward strand.
ATGATGTTCTTGATGCTGTCAAAACATCAGACACCTCATCATTTTCACTGGCTTTTGCAAGACTCTTTTAAGAGATGCAGAGGAAAGCAGAGTGTTTTGATGGGTGCTTTTTTTTCAGTTGGAATTTTTTTCATGGAATTCCTTTCCATAGCCTCTGTTTTTTGTGAAAAGAATTTTTTTTTTTATTTTCCATCCGTCCCCTCTCAGGTTGATTTGAGAAGGGTTTGGGAGCAAGAGGAAGTAAAGGGTAGGTAAGGTATAAAATATACCCAGGGCACAACTTTCTCTCCTGTAATGTAATTAATAGTAGGAATTGCTGCTGCACAATATCATTGCAGGGGATGCAAAAAGAGATAATTGTGACATGGTCAAGGTGACAATGGGAACTGGGATAGTCTGCTAAAACCACCCTGGTGTGCTTGTATTTACAAGAAACTGCAATTCCCCATGTGCAGAGGTGAAATGTCTTCAGAGGAGAACGTGGAGAAGAAACTTCAGCAAAGTTTCTGTCTCTTCTTCCGTGGAAACATCACTTAAATAGGAGGTAAGGTTCTATCTGTCTTTGAGGGTGCCACCAACTGCTCTGTGCTGGGGCAGGACCCACAGTGGGCACTGACCCCTGAGAGCTGGGGATTCCTCCTGAGTGCCCGGTGCTGCTGGAAAGGATGGCAGACTCACACAGCAGGGACCACTTTTACCTCTTAATTTTCTTTTGCAAACACTCCTGATTTTTCTCTTTTGTCCACACCCACTCACATGACAGAGAGAGGATAAAACCACAGAGTCAGGGAGCCTGGACAGTGAAGTGTTGGAGTCCAGGAAAAACCTGGGAACTCTTCCTGCTCCTCTGGGTGAGCTGAGAGCACCAAAGGAATGAGGAGATGTTTGTTTAGTGCACCACAGAGTGTGGAGTTGGAGTTTTTAGGTTTTGCTATATATATTCTGTAGAGCAAACATGAAGATTCTAGGGTGTTGGCTCCTTCTTCTTCATCTTCTTCTTTCTTCTCCTTCTCTTCCTTTCCTCTCTGACATGAGTTCCTGTGGTTTGTTAATTGGTAGAATAGAATTAATAGAATAGAATTTAGTGTGGAGGAGACATGTCAATAAGGTTGATATTCACTGGTTTTGGGAACAAAATAAGATATGTAAAGTTTTCTAACTGGTTGATAATAGATATAAAAGCTACCTGCTTTGGGTAGCCATTGCCATTCTGCCCTCGTGTTCCTGGAGGTCACAGCACAGTCTGTGCCTCCCAAACTTTGATAAGAAAGAAAAATAAGCTTTGAAACAGCAGAAAGAAGCCTCATTTCATCTTTTCAGGACATGGGACACTGAAATAAGGAACACAGCCAGGCCAGGAGTCAGCAGGGTCCAAAGAACTCCCCGACATGAAGATGAGGATTCCCTGTGCAATTCCCCTTTAGCCACACAGTCAGTGTCAGACCCTGCGGGGGACTGACTGCCAGGGGAGGTGTGGGAAGGGTAAGACGGAATCCATTGCAGCTGGATGGTGTTTACTCTTCTGCAAAGCCTGCTCAGCACTAAGCTGCTTCTCCCAAAGCTGAATCAGTTTGTTCTTTACCTCAAGTATTCTGGTATTGATCTCATCTCCTCCCTCGCTGTTCTCATGTCAGAGTTTGGGAATCAGAAACATTTAAAATTGATGTGCCATCGAAAGCAGATCTATTCCAGCTGACACAGAGTGGATTCTAATCTGATTTTGATTTATACCCTGGCTTGTGCTGCTTCCCACAGGTAATATTGCTTTTTTAATTATCTGTCTCAGGACCTTGCTGAATCTATTTGGAAAAATTTCGAACTCTACCACCCCTGGAAATTAAGATACCCTCAGTGGTCATGTTTCATGGAAAGACAAGATCTTAATGTAAAAATGATCTGCTTCTCTTATTTTGAGCAGGTTTTCTGTACTGGAGGGTTCATACAGGGGTGTGGTGAACAAACTGTTCATTGCAAGATGTGTGGTTCTTGATTCACTTGAAGTTTTCACTTAAATTACAGCTTTATGAAAAGTGGTTTTCTCCTTTAATTGTTTTTTCCTTCCTTTCTCTATCTTCTTCCTTGACCAGATGGAGTAAAATTCAAATATAGGCAACTCTACATTCATTCTAAGGGGCTTTTAAAGGAAATAACAGATCATGGGAAATTATATTCTTCCTCATCTCCACTCTTTGGATCAGATTTAGATTGCCTCATTACAAGTCCTATTTTCTTTACTTTAAGAAATTTGCCTTCAAAGCTTTGTTTTCCCTTTTATACCTCTACAGAGTGGAAGTTGCCTTTCTACTTTCTGGCGCTTTTTTTGTGTGTTTTTTTAACAGGAAAAGTTAATAGGGCTGATAGTTTAGAATGCACATTTAGGAAATGCATTTGGGAGCTCCTCTAAATGTAGGAGATTGTCTAAAACAAGCCTTTCTAAAACTTTTTCCTTCTCATTGTTAAATGAACAATTTTCAGCAGCTGCCCCTTAGCTGCAAATTCTGCCACATTTTGCAACCCAAATTTTGAAGGCTGAGGACCTTGATCCTTCAGGCCAGCACCTGTGGAAATACTGATTAAAAACTTGTCTCAATGTAAAGGGAAGTTCTGCTCCAACAGAACTGTTGGATACTGGAAGGGAACTCTTGCTGCTGCATCAAATCCTGATATTCTGCCTCTGCCACAGGTTCCTCTGCTGGTATCTGTTTATCTGATTAAAGGAAATAAAACAAGCAGTCCTTTAAGCCATTGCATTGTACATAAGGGACACAGAGCTCTGTCAAACAACCAGAAAAGATAACCTGATAAACAAACTGGCCCGAAAGCTGCATATTGCAGGCATAAATCCTGGAGTGTTCCTGTCAGTCCTTAATGCCACAGGTGGAATCACAGAATGCTTTGGGTTGGAAGGGACCTTAAAGGTCATCTTGTTTCAATTCCCTCCTGTGGATAAAAAAGGAAGAAGCTGTGTTCTTGTGATGGCCTGTTTAGTTCTTTATGCACTTCTGGTTTCTACCAGCTCTTCCTTGGTTGGTGTTTGGAAGTCTCTTGTGTGCTGAACACATTTAGCCTAATTTATGCTGGGTAATGGCTGGGTTTGTGATAAGAAAAAAGCCTAAACTCTGAGCATTTGTCCCCAGCTGTGAAAACCATCAGCAGAGGACAGCAGAGAATCCTTTGGGAAGAGGAGGCAGAACAATTCCCATGGCCCTAAGAATGAATTCCTCTCCATTCTGAGAATCTTGTAGGAAAAAGAGAATGGAATTGTGTGTTTCATAGAGATGGAATGAATCATTTAGCAAATGATCCATTAGTCAAATGGATCCATTTGACTGCAAAATGGGCACACTGACATGGATTAATGAGAATCTATAAAGACCAGGTAAGGAGGAATGGCAGAATACAGATCTCATCAGTTGCATCTTTTTAGGCTAAATCACATCACAGAATTTACCACTGGAAGCAGGTTTTTGTTATCATCCAGTCCTGGTGGTGGGAGAGGAAGGGATTGTAAGTGTGTTCCATATTCAGTTTGCAAACCATACCTGAACCATCAGAAGTGATCCTTGATCACATTCTCTGCCATTCCCAACAAACGGAAAAACAGCAGTGAGCCCCAGAACACCAGATAATCTTGGGACAGAGGAAGTGAGAAGATATTTTTCCAGTATGAACCCCACTGAAGTTCTTTAGTGCTTTTTATGTGTCAGGAGAGATACCTGTGCCCTGTTGGGTGGACTATGGCTGTACTCAACAGTTGTGCATCGTTCATTGTGATTCTGCATCTTCTGCAGGGAGGAACTGTGAAGTTTGCCATGAAATTGGCTCTGTATGGGAGAGCTGTGATATCTGAGTGCTGGTTTGAGTCATTGCACTTGCCTTCTGTGTTACGCTAGGCTGCAGTTAATTCTCCTGAATAAATTGTAGTGATGTCCTGGGAGATGTTTTTTTAACAAGGAACACAAGAATCCCACAATTGCAAATCAACTTCTCATCATACTCAGGTACTGAGTGCTCTTGTTTGTTTACATGGAAGAGCACAACGCCTTTAGATTTGTTTCACAACTAATTGTGAGATGCATGTGCTGCTATCATCCACATAAATTACTTCCCATTGAAAAATCTGCAAACACAATTGAGTTTAACATCCAGGCACTTCAACTGAGCCATGAAGAAATACGTCCCAATGTGACATCAGCTTAAGCAAAATAATTCATTCTCTCTTAATTCCAGTGAAATTGAGCACAAGACAGGCTGCTCAGAGACAAATTGGTGCTGCTGCCCTACCTCAGTTTACCTGCAGGAGTTTGTTGTCCTGAGAAGGGGTGAGGTGTGCTTTAATTTTCATCACTGGGTCTTTTGATGTCTGAGTACTACGACTCCTTTAGAAAATGCTGATTCACAGGCTTGGAAGCTAAATCTTTGCTGTGGTTTTTGAGGATAGGAATTGGATGCAATTCAGTAGCAAATTAATCTAGCTGAGTAATTAATCGTATCAGATGAAATTTCTAAAATCTCCACTTCCATGTGCCTGTGCTCCTTTCATGTGGTTACCTTGGGTCTCTTGAGGGATGCTGCTGATTAAAGAGGCAGATACTGCTGGTGCTAAACATGTGAAGGAGACGGAACTTAATGAATCAAAGAAATGAAGGGGTTTGTAACACCCGATTCAAGTAAACGCCACTTAAAAAGGTACTTGAAAAGGGACACGTGGGTCAAGTTAGCTAATTGTGGATACCAACTTGTGGATTCTATTCTGGCAACAAAATACAGGCACAGCTTGGGGTGTCTGTGGGATTGTGCCACGGGAGCAGAGTGTGTGCTGCTTTCTTCATGATCTGCCACGTTGCCTGCTGTCTTCACACAATCAAAGCTCAGCAAAAGCCTGTGTGTACCTTTTGTTGGTCAGACAAAGTGCACCACAGCCTGGTTTTAATTCTTCAGTATATTTGGCTTCCTTGTGTTGAATAATGCGAAGACATTTTTCTGTTTGGTGTGGTTTTGTTTTGTTTGGGGTTTTTTTTATCTTAATGTTTTTTTCAGGCAGCCAGGGACCTGCTCTTAGTTGTTGTGAGTTCCTCTTGGCAGGTGTTACAGGAAGATCTTTAAAAGTCTAGATCTCTAAAAATCAAATCCTTGACTATGCCTGCAGTGAAAAAAGGCTTAAACATATAAGTGTAAATTATAGCAGCACCTCTGATGAGCACATACAAAAACCCTTTATGGAAATGTTGGTTTTCTGATGAAGAAAATCTTGAGCACGCTGCAAGCACAAAACTGACAGTCTGTTAGTGGAGCTGTCAGCAACTCACCACACCTGCTTTGGCCCCTCTCTGGCCTCACAAGTATAGTATTTTCCCCAGTTCTGAGCTGTTTCAGGCTGCTGATGTGTATATTTCATGGAATTTTTGAGCTGTGTGTGTCACGGTGAGCTGAGTGTGCTCTGCAGAACCCTGGAACCAGCTCCAGTAATTCTGTTGTCAGTGGTAAGAAGTGAATGAGCAACTTGAACCTTGAACAGGAGCTTTGACAGGGTGCTCCTTGAAAATCCAGCAGTTCTCCTGGACCACTCTTCTGTACAGGACCCATGGGATTCTTCCAAAGAGAACCTTGAACAGGCCAAAATCTTAGCAGATGATGCCTGGGGTTATGATCCTGCTCAAATCCTTATTCCTGTCTCTCAGACTGTGAGCTACTGGAGGGTGTCCAGCTTCAGCTGCAGCTCTTACAGATGCATTGTGCTGGATTTCCCAGCAAAAGAAATGCTTCTCCCTGCAGCAGAGGTGTCAGGAGACATTGCCTGCTGACCTTCCTGTTGTCCCAGATCACCCTCTGGAATTTTACCTGTCATTTCAGTGAATAAGATGGAAGAGGCAACAGTGTCCTCTTTTTTTGTCTGTTCCTACCTGCTGTGGTAAATGCCTCATAAATAAGGACCTTAAACTCATGGTTAAATTTAATAACTGTCTGTAAAAGTAATTTTGGCATTGAAACTCTTTGTTGTGGGACAGAGCTCACTCGTAGCCTCTCTTGGTGCTCCTGTTTCCATTACAAAACCTTGGGCAATGTTCCAGCACAAGCACCTCTGATTTGGGAGGGGTGATGAAATGTCAGCAAAGTGATTTCCACAAATCCACAGGATTATCTGAATGCAAGAACTGGAATCCAGACCTGGTGCCACAGGCAGTTAGGAGCTGTAAGTTAAAATTGCAGGGCTGGGTGTAATGGATTGGCAGTAACGCAGTACTTGGAATTCATTTGGCATTTACATGCACAGTAAATTCCAAATGAGCTCCTAAGAACCCTATAAAAAGACAAAAAGGGTGGATGTGAAGCACTTGTTTCTCCCTGTAACATATATCCTCTTAGTTCTAGGTTATAACTTGGCTTTGTATCATTGGGAGGTTCTTTTAATTTGTACAAAGAGGTGATTAACATTCTTAGATAAAGTCCAGGCATTTCCAATAACATCAGGATAAGTGGACCACTGTTTTCTTTGCAGCTGAAGCTTGGAGTTCTGTGTGAATTCATCTCAGTTTTACTGCCCGTGTTTCAGGGCAGCTTGCTTTTATGCAGTGAATGTTGGTAGATCTCAAGGAAATATAGCCCTGGGTTTTATTACCAATGAAGGGAATGCCAGCCAGTGGCGTGGCAGATCGTGTTCAAACTGGCAGCTGGTGACAGATGTGGATGTAATGGCTCTAAATCACTGTGAGGACTCGCTGTATTCCATATTTTACTCAACTTCCAATAAGAGTTGCACAAATAAATTAAAGTGCAGCTGTCAAGATCGGCAGCAGAGTTGAAGGCATATGTATAATATAAAGTATTCAAGAGCTAGTGCCTTCTCCTGGAAAATGTTGAAATGTATTTTGTTAGATGAAAGCAGCGGATTTGTTTCCCTTGTTTGTTTTTCTTGTCTGGCATTTAATAATCAAAAACACTTGTAATCAAGTTTCAGATCTCAGAGGGGCTTGTTACAGTTTTGGGGCTGGTTCTTTATCTGTTCCATTACTCCCTCTCTGGTTATTCCATTACTTAAACTCTGCTGGAAATGAAATCCTGTAATGCTCTGCTTAGGGAGTAGGATACCTGTGCATGAACCAACTGTAGCTGCTCAGAAGGTCCAGATGGGTTTAGCTCAGTTCTTTCCTTTCATGAGATTATTGCACACTCCTTAAAATCGGAGGTGTGTGTAATCTTATCACAAACCATCAGCACACAACTCAATTAAAACCCTTATTATTCTCCCCCTGTGCCCTGGAGAGGCCAGCTCTGGGTGCCACCAGTGCGTGCCTGTCAGATTTGTGAGCTCCAACAGCAATTCCATTTGTCTCCAGTCACTTTTTATCCAGCTAGCGCTGCTTGTTTTGACTGTGAGCTGCTGGCTCTGCTCTCCCCTGGATTTGTGAGGGATTTGAGCCAGATTTGGAGGCAAGGCTCTCTTGCAGCTCCTGTGCTGGCTGAGCACTTCCTTTCNGTTTGAGCCAGACTTGGAGGCAAGGCTCTCTTGCCTTGCAGCTCCTGTGCTGGCTGAGCACTTCCTTTCTTCACTTTTTCACCATCTCCCGTTTCCTGATACCCTGGGATCTGACTGAATATTTGTGTTGTGGTGGAAGGTTCAGGCAGCCATGCAGTGGTTTCTTTTCCCTCACCCCTACATTTTGTTCCTGATCCTTGCAGATTTTTTGGCTGCCATCAGTTAATGGAATTAGGACGCTTGGAGTTTGTCTGTGCTCAGATCCACAGACCTATTGCTGCTTAAACATCGTCACAAAACATTAAGTATTTCCACCTAGCATGCAGTGCTCTTCCCTCCAGCCAGGCTGTAGCCACCTGTTCAATGAACTAAATTCATCAAGGCCTTTTTTAATCATGTTCATTGGGCTGTGGAGCTGTGCCAGGGTCCTACTAAGCAACAAATGGGTTCAGAGCAGGCACAGAGCAGATTCTGCTAGAAAATAGTTCCCTGTGGTGCTGGTTCTTATCAGCTTGCCTGTGAAGGATAAGGAATCATCAGCATTCCAGATTACTGAGGAACAAAAGAGCAGAAACTTGGCTTATTTGCATCACAGTGGTAACTCCATTTATTTTGGACTTGCACCAGCATAAGCTAGAGAGGAATTGGGCACAGAGCCAAATAATTATTGTATTTATTAAATAATTAAGTGATTCTACAAGGAGCTAAGCTGGTGAATGGCTAACAAGCTATTCTTTAAAGCCAAGCACTGCACCACAACCTCTATCTGCCTGTTCTTAACTCCAGAGATGTTCTACTGTTCTTAAGGACATCTTGGAAAGAGGAACTCTGAGTCTAGCTCAAAGAATTTGGCTTGAAGCAAAAAGGGTTTGTTTTAAATAGCTTTACCAAGCAGTAAACCTCTTTGGTGCAAGTATTTTGGGTAAGATTTGACCTACTGTGTTGTTCCTCTGAAGGTGGTGATTATGTCTAGCAATTCACTTCGAGAGTTTTGTATTTGAGACCCATGCAGGGAATGTAAATTTACAAGTTGGAGCAACAAATGGTTTTCTGTGGCATCAGGTATTGACTGAAGTTTATTTGGACAATGGAGGTTTCTGCTTGTACAGACAGGAAATAGAAGAAAAATGGAAGAACTGAATACTTTTCTGGGTTTATTTGGGTCAGGTTCTTTCAGACAGTTGCATGAGACTGTTTGAGGTGTTTGTGTTGCTGTTCTTCCTACACATGCTTTGTTTTGATGAAAATCTGCAATCCTGTTTCATGTGTGGGAATGGTATGTTTCACCAGGTACCTGACAGGAATTACTGACAGGATGAAGGGTGAATTTTGACCCCATGCTTGATAATTATGCAGTGGTAAAATCACTAACAGGCGTTCCTGGTGATAGAAGTGACAGCTTTATACAGTGACTCCTCTGCTTCAAATTTTGCTTTGATCTGCATCAAGAGGAATTCCACACATACAAAGTAATGGGAAAATAAACCCTTATGTGTTCTAGCTTCATTTTATGTATTTGTTATGTGTGTAGCAAATGCATAATCAACATTTGATATTTCGCTTCAGTGTGAAAGATTAAGCTCTACAATTCAAAATGGAGATTTCCAAACTCTGTGACATTTCCTTGCTCATCTTCCTTATCCACCAGTGCTTAAAATTGTAGAATAATGGAATCAAACATAACAGCTTCTCAAGTGAGTGAAGAAATACAGTCCTTGTACCAAGTGATAAGCATCCCTTACAAAGGAGAAGAAGTAATTTTCTAAATCATGATTTGAAACTGTAATGTATGAAGAAAACTTTTTGTACCTACTCCTGCATTGGTCACTTTGCATTTTTGTTGCTGATTCTTCAGTTTTGCAGGATGACAACTTGTTCAGGCTGCTGCTAATTATGTGCTCACTATTGTGGTAATTGGCATCTCTCAATTTTGTTGTTATGACTACAAAGTACTTGGTGCCAGGCTGATGATGCAGGAAGGCTGCAGCCTGTCTTGCTGGCTGACACTCATCCCTGCTGCTTTCTGCTGTTAAAAACTGGTGCAGAGACTCTTTCTAGAGTGCTTAGCACCAGGATGTTGGAGACATCACAGGAGTGCAAGTTCTGCGGGTATGTACACCTATAAACACACATAATCCACTTTTCTCAGTCAGAAGTGACCTTAAATCCCACTCTGCAGCAGTGAAGTGCTTCATAAGGCTTGGCCTTAGGCTTAGGTAGTCTGGTGTCCTCATTTCACCCAGAAAGCTTGGGTGAATTGCTGTTCATTGATGATCCTTGACCTGTTTGTAGCCATCCTTAGGGAATACAGATACTGGGAATTGACAGATTGTATATCAGATCTTGTATACCAGTGTGCATCATCCTGAAAGGATGGCCAGCCAGTGAGCTCTTTGTATAATTAATTTTAAAAAAAATTTTTTAAAAAATTTTTACAAAAAAGTTTCCCTCGTGTCCCAGTAGATTTTCCATCCTCTTTCTCCCGTGTTTTTAGCTTTGGCAGCCCATGCAGAATCTCTGGGATTTAGTCAATGTATGCCTGTAGGGGACCAGACTATGTAAGGAACTCTCAGCTGATTAAATCAGTAAATCCAAATTGAATCTGGACCCTCTCAGGAAAGCCCAGGTTCAATTTGCATTGATTGGGGGAGTGATAATATACTGTGAGCAGAAAGCTCTGTACAGGGAAGTGCTTCAGTGAAGAAACCACTGGCATTGCTCTGTCATAAATGGAGATATTGCCTGGACATCTGCAGACTCTGCTTTAGGAAGATTCGTGGCACAGTAAATATTCTTCCAGCTCCTTTAAAAAACCTTTTAACATATAATTTCTACTATTAGAGCATACATTTTTTAAAAGGAGTTTTCTTTGAAGGAACCTGATTCGAGACCTTGGTGGATCTGCATAAAATTTGATATGGGAATGAAACACAGCTTCTCCTCTAGATGGGCAAATTTCCCTTACATAATCCCAAATGCAGGAGGATCCAGGCTGTGCTGCGCCCAGAGTTGAATTAACACTGGTTTTCAGATAAAGACCCATTAAAAATCACTTCAGTCCTGTAATTTAAATTCCATAAAGCCATAATGCATCTCTTTCAAACCCTTTGCCTGGTGGTAGGAGATCTTGTTTTTATTAACTCAGGGGCGAGATAGCAGCAAATAATAAAGAATAAAGAATTCCTTAACTATGTGCAGGCATTCTTGGAAATACTGCGAGCCTTACAAAAAAAAAAGAAGTAAAACTGTAACATCCAGGATCCTGGATCTCTGGTGACCTCTCAAGTTTTCAAGGTTAATAGGATTGACTCTCAGGTATTTTTGCACTCCCATTCAGAAGCAGAATGTTTGTTCCTTCCCTTGGGGAAATAAAACAGTTGACATACATCAGCTTTAGTGCAAACATTCAGTTTTGGGAGCACATCTCTGTGTAGCAGGAAGGCTTTCTCTGAGTGTGTTGCACACTGGGGACACTGGCACATGGCTTAGAGGCAGCAGAGATCCCTTTCTGTTCTGGAAATTGCCATGGAACTTGAAGCTGTTCTTCCTGGTGTTTAACTTCCTGGGCAGTGATGTTGTTGCCACCACAAGCAAAGATGCAGACTTTGCAATAAATCTGTAGGTTGCTTGTGCAGCTGTGTAGGCAGCATGGCTTTTGTGGCAGCAGAGCAGTTACTGGCAGTGACCCTGGCTCCCTTTCACACTCTGCTGTCAATAAAAATGGGAGGATGATGAACCTTCGTCTTGAATTTCTGGGATGAAATGTGCTACTTTAAGTGTAAACCATTACTGGGAATGAGGAATATTTAAATATCACTGATATCCAGTTATTCAAGTAGTTTCTTCAGGTTTCCCGGGGTGCACATCTGTTCTTACCCCAGAGAAAGGAGTAAAGAGAGAAAACTTTTAAATTTGAACGAAGCATAGCTGTGATAACAGCAAACTCTGCTCTTCCCTTGGGCTATTAATGTTCCCAGGTCTGTAATTTCAGTCAGTTAAGGCAGGAGGAATGACTGCCCAAAATGAGCATTTGGCAAAGTACCTTTTGAAATCAGCCATGTCTGCTTCATCCAAGTTTCACACTGAGATCAGAACTGTGTTCTCACTCAGGTCGATGTCAAGCAAACCCTCACTCAGGTGAGCTCCCACTCTGAGACTGCCTGGATGGTTTGTTAGGGGCTGCTTCAGGATACAGAGCTGAAAAAGCTGAAAAGTTCCTTGGGGGGTGTCTCCCCGAGATCCCTGTTGGCACATTTGTTATTTCCTATTCCAGCATCAGCTCTTTTTTGTGTTTAATTTACTTGCCTCCTCACGGTCAAGTGTGATCTGTGCTTTTCACAGATCTGTCACAGGAAAATAAATGCTTAAGCAAGAACATTTTTCTTTATGGACTGAAAAACCCTAAATTTGTATGTCAAGCCTGGCACATGCTTCTTTGTAGGAGGTCATAAAGTCTGTAGGCTGGAACACGAGTCTGCATTCAGTCTCTGGCCCCGCAGCCATCCATTAATCATTATTTCCAGTTATAAAACAATACATTCCTAGTTGCTTCACCGGGGTTTTGTGGGGATTAACTGTGAGCAGAGCCTGGAAGTGCCCTTGTGTGCAGGCAGCAGTGTCCTCACCCTCACCCAGCTCTGGGTAGAGGTTGTGTCTGAGCGAGGAGGGGGCAGTGTCAGTGGTGGGGACATGGCTGAGTCTGTGACTCACTGCCATGGCACTCTCTCCTCTTTAACTCCAGCCTGGCTGTTTCCTCAGTTCTCCTTCCTGCTCTCCATCAGTCCTGCACATCCCCAGGTGGTGGACAGGGACGTAAAGGACAATGGGATTTTTCCTGCCCCGCTTTGCCTCAAATGAAGTGCAGCATCCTGCCTCAGGCTTTTCCTGCAAACCTAGCAGGTTGCCATGGATTAAGCTGCTTAATCAATCCAGACAAACTATTCCATGCTGCTTCCTGGTGGTCAATACCTCCAGTCACTTGCCATTTCAGCAGCTCAGAGACTAATGATCCTTCATTCTGCACACAGAGATGTGCCAGAAAGCAAAAGTTGCTAAATAGCCACTCCAGACACAGCTATAAAATCCTTTTGCCTCTGTCCTTTCCCACCACCATCAGCTGGTAGCATAGCAACTGCTGAAGCTGCTTGAACTTGAGTTGACCTGAAATGACATGTTTCTCAGTTTATGTGTTTATTAATGCCTTTCTACTTATTTTGGTGCTTGTTGAATTTATATTTTTCAGTCCCTGTGGGAGATTAGCAGTTTGTTCATGCAAAAAGCAGAAATAGACTTAATAACGTGATAGATGAGCTCAGATGGACCCTGGAATTAGAAACACGAGGGAGAGCTGAAGGTGGCCCTGAGAAGTGCCTGGTGGAAAGGTCCTTTTGCTTTGGTTGGATGTGGATGCAATTTTCTACATCATTGTACAGATTTGGTGGAGCCACGAGGAAGAGCTGCATCCCACAGGCTGTTTTTTCAGACGTTGGTGTTGGAGAAGGAAGCAGAGTGGATTGGAAGTCAGCAGAAGTTGTAGTAACCCTGGGATTTCTCACCTGGGGGAGAGAGAACTCAGACACAAGTTCAGGAGTAACCTGCAGCTTCACTCAGGGTTGGTGCAGGTGCAGTTGCAGCAATTTCCAGTGGAGGGATCAGTGTTTTGACCAGAGTTTGTGAAAGATCCTGTATTTTCATCTCCCTTGTTGAGGGAGAGATGGTACTTAGTTTTCATACTTTTGTAACTACTGTATTCAGATATGTTCTTATGTTAAAGCCTAACTTGTTTTTCTTCATGAGTCATTTCAAGATCAATGTAAAACCTTAGTCCACACCCAGCTAATGGGCCTGTCATCCAAGAAACAAGGGAAGTAGCAAAAATTAAAAATTACTAATTGTTGTGTAAGGAGAATATAAGTCTGGAGAACAGGACTTGGTTCAAGCATTCTGGACATGCTCCTTATGGAGCAAAATGGAGCAGTTAGATGCTGCATAGACAAAGTCATGGTCTTTTTTTTTTTTACTGGTATTTTGGTCAAATGAAACCTGAACTGTGTGACACAATCTCAACAGATGGAACTAAGATGCTCCAGTCTCTGAAGAGTCTAAGTAAGAGAAGGAAATCCTTTCCCTGACAGGCACTTTGAGTGTTGACTTATTAAATCAAAGAGCATCACTGTCACCATTGCACGCTCTGGCTGCATATATAAAGGGAAAGTGAGTTGTGCTCACCTTTTCCAGAGAAAGGCATCATCATTTATCTTCATGTGATGGCTTTAGACTGCAGCACCTGAGTTCTTCTGCCCTGAGTGAGAGTTTTCAGAGAGAATTCAAAGGGCTTAGAGGTGCTCATAGTATTTTTTGGCTTTCCCTTGAATAGAATGATCCAGTACCTCTCTGTATTTCCTACTGAGGGCCGTGTGCTGAGAAAATAAAGAGTAAGGAGGTAAAATGCATCTCACTTCTATTTTAATACCAGTCAAAAGATGGGGGGATCAGGGAGCAGTTAATTTTATCTGTCTTAAGATATGTGCCTTAAGGTGTGTCACTGCTGGGGCAGCCACGACACACACAGACTGTGCCTCAGACAGTGTGCAAAAAAGCTTTTATTAAAAAAAGCAGCTTCTTTTTGTAGACTTTTGGATGTTATCATTCGTGTTACATAGTCATTGTCTGCTAAATTACTGCAATAAATTCATTGGCTATTGTTAACTACAATATACTACCATTGGCTACCTATAGCATAAGCATTCAAGCATTCAGAAAAATACCAGGTGCAGATATGTTGCTGTTTTTCTCCTATTGTTTAACTTTCTTGCTTCTGTTGATACTACATTTACATAGGTAAAAACTAATTGTTTTTCTTCTCCTGGGCTTTTCTCCCAGTCCTCCTCCAGCCAGAGTAACAGGCCTGAGCCATGATTTTACAAAGGCAACAAGGCCTTCATTTTATAAGGTTTTACCTATATGCAGTAAGGTGAGCCCATTTCTCTCCATTGGCAATAAAGGGAAGCTGAGATAATTAGTGCAGGCTGGAACATGGAGAAGCTCCATAGTGAAAGTCAGGCTATTTGTGATCAGCTCGTGGATGCACAGAAGTCCTTGTGCTGGGCCCCTTGTGCTCCAGGAAAGATCCCTGCAAAGAGAGTGGCATTCCAGAAGCAGCAAGAAGCACACCACTGCTCTTCTCTGTGATGTTTTTGCAGCTACTTTGCAGCTGACAAACTCAGAAAATTACAGGCGCTTTAAAACTGGGAGTTAATTGTCCATGATTCCAGCCCTGGGGAGCTTGTTGGAGTCATTGCTGGAGCTTACCTGCAGAGCCAGCCTGAGCTCTGCCAGGACAGCATCCCATCCATGTGGGAGAGGTGTCCTGCTGGCACTCACAGTGCACAGAGCTTGGGAATTCTGTGTTCTGCTGCAAAGCTGGAGATTCCTGCACATCAATAACTGGGAGTCTACAGCCACCTTTTAAACTCTGTTACAGCACAAACGATGACTCAAAGAGAAGCATTCAGGTCTAATCTCTGCGAGTTGTTGTAATAAGCTTTACAATTAGAGCACAGACTCTTCCATCTAATTCACTTAATTTACGCTGGGAAATGAGATACTGTTCAACTAATCCAATGCTATTTTCCTCTTTATTAGAGAATGAAAGCATCCTCTGAGGCTCTGGTGGGATTCAGGCTAAGCTTCTGAGACACAAATAGTGTGAAATGCTAATGAATTAGCACAGTGCTGTAATTCCCACTTGAGATCTGGTGCCCCACTCCTTTAGCCTCTCTCACACCGTGGGAAGGGTTGGCAGGAGGCACTGGGCTTGCACCAGCTCTTTGTGCCCTCGGGGTGGCTCTGTAAATGTTTGTTTGATAACACTGATACACATGAACCTTCTTTGACCAGGATTTGTTCCAGCTGTCCTCCCTGATGACTGCAGTGCTTTCAGGAAAGGGTTAAGATGTTTTCTCCTGCTTTGCAGTAACTCCTGTGAGCGTGGCTGTGTTCTCTTCAATCCTAGACAGCCCAGTTGCTTAGTTTAGAACACACGTTAGAGTCACCAAGGGGCATTCCTCTGCTTCTTGAGGGGAAAATTCATGGAGAATGTTTTCTCTGTTTTCATCAGGCTGATGGATCAAGTTCTCCCTTCATATCTGTGTTCTGCACCTGTGCTGCTGGCAGATGTCAGGGGAATAGTCTGTAGTCTTTAAATTTGGGTTTTGGGGGGAATGATAGAAGACGATCATCCTGCCAAATATCAGGTCTCTTGCTCCAGTGGCTGATTGCTGTCCCCTGGGTTCTGCCGCTGTTGTGCTGATTCTTTGACCACTTTACTCAATTCTTTCACATTTTCTGGCTCATTTTTGCTTTCTCCTTTGCTTTTTGTACATGAAATGTGTGGTGAGTTCCCTGTAGACAGAAGCCCCAGCTCTTGAGGGAAAAGCAAAAGGGAAAAAGCACATTACACGCTGTGGCAAATGAGTATTTTATATCACAGAGTCACATCTTGCTGTGTTAGTGAATTCTGTGTTGGGAAGAAGCATCAGATGGAGAGCAGGGACAAGGAATTTGTCACATGATCCACAGAACAGGGCTCCATCCCACAGTGCAGGAATGCTCACAGAGGAGAAGAAGTGTAAGGGTGATGTTTGCATGCTGGGAATGCTCTGTTCCATAATGGGGTGCAAAACCAAACAGGAAATACTTTGCACCTCTGAAATTTAGAAACCTGTGAAACCATTGCCCCTTGGTCTGCAGGCTGTAGAAATAGTAAATCTTCCTCTTCTCTTACTCTTCTGGGTTTTGGCTTTAATTAAATATTCAGAATTGTTGATTTCACAGTTGGTTCTGGGCACTTTCCTAGGGCTCAGACAGACCATATCATTCCCTGGTGCAGTTTACCTGTCCAGATGAATTAATGAATCATTTATTGCTGCTGCTGGCGCACTCTTACCACACTTGACACGTGCCACTGCTGTCAGCCTGTTACAGTACTGAGAGACAGATCTGAATGTCTCTATTTTAGGCAAAAAACTATTAGTGCAGTGTCAGCACAGTGAAATCTTCTCATGCTAAATATTGTAAAATCCAGGTACCATTCTTCTTGTGTGTAATAAATGGAACTGGGAGTTTGGAGCATCTCTAGAAAACAAAATCTACCTGCTGCATTTATGACAGTGGTAGGAAGTGTGAAAATGAGCGATGCCAGTATAAATACTGGCATTCAGAGCCCTGAATACTCATTGCTCTGGTGTAAAACTAAAAAAAGGTGCCCGTGGATGCTGCTCAGATAGTCTGGCTATTGTGTAGAAAACTATATAGATAACTTTTTGTTCTGTGTTTTCTGCTTAAAAGAGTTTTGAGAAGCTTAAAATTTGGTTTTCTTGCCTTTCAATCCCATCCTCATCTGTTCAGCAAGCACAGTCCACAGCTGCTCATTTAGGATGTGGTGGGAAAAGCTTTTATAATTCCCATTAGTAGGGGCAGGAGCAGGATCACGTTGGAAAACACAGATCCTGCTTGTCAGGGAAAGGTCTTGGGGAGCACATCCCATCCTCACCTTTTCAACCTCCAAAGAATAAGAACCACTGCATCTCTTCTGATCTTATTTCTTGAACATGCGCATGAGAAAACAAACCCCAGAATTGTTGCACTTGGTGACACACCAGAGTTTAGTGGAATTAGGGGCTCTTTTTGTCTAAAACCAGCCACAGCCCATCCCATGCAAATGAGAGTTTATGATCACCTTGTCTGTACAGTTTATCAGATGGTTTTGTTATGAATAAGGGAGAAATTAAAAAAAAAAATTAAAAAATCATAGTTTAAGAGGCGTATCCAGCTGTTTTAAGATTGCATTTTCTATAATGTCTTTCTTTATGGATTATTTCACAGGAGAAAGTGGGAACAGTTGTTGAGGATTTTTCTCTAGTTTTTCAGTCTTCCCAGTTGCATCTTAAGGATTCATGAAGCCAATTTTTCTTCCATCATGTAAAAATTGCTTAGAATTGCCTTGCTTAGGAAGCCAAATAGAGAAATATTCCAGCAGTGGTGTAGAAACCCTCAGAAATATTTGCCAAGAAGTAAAATGCATTTGTTTTCCACAGGAGTTGGAAAGTAGAATGTTAATGGTAGAGTCCAAGACTTGAGGAAGTGTCTGGATGATGCTCTTTGTCATTGGAGAATCCCAGAGTAGTTTGGGTTTGGAAGAGATCTTAAAGCCCAACTCATCCCACCCCTGCCATGGGCAGGGACACCTTCCACTGTCCCAGCTTGCTCCAAGCCCCAATGTCCAGCCTGGCCTTGGGCACTGCCAGGGATCCAGGGGCAGCCAGAGCTGCTCTGGGCACCCTGTGCCAGGGCCTGCCCACCCTCCCAGGGAGGCATTTCTAATATCCAATCTATCCCTGTACTCTGTCAGTTTAAAGGCATCACTCCTTGTCCTGTCACTGTGCATGACCAAGTTTTAGGTGGTCCTGCGAGGAACAGGGAGTGGGACTTGATCCTTGTGGGATCCTTGAGATACTCCGTGGTTCCGCTTGGCCTCTTTTGGTCCTTCATGCCAATTTTTTTCCTCATGTTCTTTGCATTACTAAAATTCAGGTTATTTTCAAGCTCTAACAGTGTTCAGCCTTCTGAGCTGTAGACAGGAGCTGTGTTTTCTAACAGGAGGAGAAAGGAAGATCTCAATTCCCTTTGTGTCCTCACAACTGGACCTGCTTTTAGATTCAATAAAATCTACCCCTGATCAATAACTCCCTTTTTTTTGAGCCTGTATTACATATATCTTTTTTTTTTTGTTAAATTATTTTTTTAAAGTGAGCACCCATTAGCACATTTTTCTGTGTCCTTCCCAAGTCTGTGATTCAGGCTGGATATTCCAGCTGCAGCAATCCAGTTCCAGATGTGCTGGTAGCTGTGGGAGCCTTCATCTTCCTCCTCTGTGTCCGAAGGAAGTGGGAGGGTGGCTGAAAGGCCACAACAGCCCAGGCAAAGCTTGTGATACAAAACAGTGTTGGGATGAAATGGGGCTTAAAATATGGTTGTTCACAATTACATGTGTACAAGGCCAATCTGTCACCATGTTTATTTAATGAAGGTCAAACAGAGATTTTAATTAAAACAGTGAGCTCATAACATCAGGCTGGTCATCTGCAACCGGCAAGTGGGTTTTGTAACAGAGAGCAAAAAAATGCTGATTTATGTGCCAGTTTTGCTAAATAATGGGTAGCTTGTTTATATCACTTGCAGTAATTTGGCACAAAGTGATATTTAAAAAAAAGCTTTTGCTGCAGTTGGTGCCAGTAGGAAAGGATCCATTATTTTCAATGAGGTGGGATTGATCCTCGAATAACTACTGGAACAGCTGTTTATCTTTGTTCCTTATATTCAGAAAATAGGATCAACAGTTTATTTGATAAATAAATTCCTAATTTTTTAATATTTTGCAGCACTTTTTTTTCAAATGGTAAAGAAAGGGGAAAATAAATGTGGGGGAAAAGGGAAACCACCATCACTTTTTTTTTTGGTGGGGATGATTTGGATTGGGATAAAAGCAGGGAAGATGGGCATGCTGGGTGACATCATAATTGAAATCAGTTTGGCAGTAGTAGTTTCTAAACTCGCTAGATCAGATCTTCATTTCTGCTTCACAGGATAAACTGCTCTATTAATTAAGCTCAGTCCCATAAATCTCTTCTAACTTGCCATCAAATCCCAAAGTAACCTGGATCACATTGCTGTTGAAGTCTGCAGCCCAGAAGAATGGAGTTTAATATTTCATTTGTCTTGTGTTCAGCTATGATGTGACTTGTAAGATGTAGTTTTTGCATTGGGAATAAAAATCACCAAGTCTATCTTTTAATTGTCTTGCACCAAGAAACAAGTAATAAACTGCTTGTGATTTATAATAATTTGATTTTCAGTGAAAATGTATCCACACATGTTTCTTGAAAACAATTTTCTTGGAGAAATAACTTTGTAAGTCAAAACATAATCAGCCTGGCATTTCATATCAGAAAAGGATTCTGTCTGGAGTTATGGGAATGGTGCAGAATTAAAGCAGAAACAGACATTCCCCAGCAAACATATCTGGCATCAATGATTTTTGTTCAAGTTGGGTACCTGCTGCAATTACAATTCAGATTGTTTTTTCTCCAGAGGTGCAATGCAAAACTCTTGCAGTCAGTCTGAAGGAGATAGAATGTTTTGTTGTAAACAGTTAAGGAAATAAAATCAAGCAAAATTTCAGTTGATGAGTTTCTGTGCATTGGTTTCTCTTCACTGAGCAGATCTTAACCTGCAGGGATTGTCCTAAGGGGAAAATCCAATCTTCCTCCCATCATGTGATGCTCAGAGTCCTTTCTTCACATTTCTGTGGGTCCTGGATTCTTCCAGTCCTCTGGGTTCTTTGAGAAATCACCTTTAGGAGAGAGGGGTTTAGAAGTACTCCCACTGAACTCTAAATTTATGTTGTAACGTGTGTGTTTCTTTTTCTAAGGCAGAGATCACAGAATGGTTTGGGTTGGAAAGGACCTTAAAGCCTATCCCATCCCCCCCCTGCCATGGGCAGGGACACCTTCCACTGTCCCAGGCTGCTCCAAGCCCCAATGTCCAACCTGGCCTTAGGCACTGCCAGGGATCCAGGGGCAGCCACAGCTTCTCTAGGCAACCTGTGTGCACACTTCTCTGTGCAAGTGTTGTAAGCCCCTCTTGCTAAAAATATTCTTTTTTGTCACCCGATTTTCACAAGAGAATAGAGTTTGTGTCCTCTGGGCTGAGGGCAAACCACATCAGAGCGTGGCAGAGGGAAGGCTTGACAAGATTCAGGAAATTGCTCATAATCTTGCAGAGTTCAGCTCAGGTTTTCAAAGCCACAAGGTGTGTGCTATTCATGTGGTTTCCAGTATGCAAGTGTTATTTATACTGACAGAAAGGGGAAAAAGAATTATAAAAATCAGGCAGCCAGCCAGAGCTCTGTAGATTTTCTTTTATTTTTTTTTTTTTGTAGCTTCCCTCAAAGGGAGCTGCTGAGACATCTTTTATCAGCTTTGTGTTTTCTCACAGAGATGATTCTCAATAGCTTGTTCCTGCCTCCTCATGGTGCTTCTCAAACATCCAGGCACTCCTCAAGTCTCATGCAGACTTTCTTGAGTACCGTTGCCCATAAAGTTAAGCAAACTTTGCAGTCAAACACCACAGGAGGTGTTGATTCAGTGTTGCCTTGGAGTTTTTTCTTAGTTCTGAGCTACCAAGAGTCCCACTTGGAACCAGTTCCAGCAGCATCCTCGCTGCAGGTCATGGGAAGATCACTGGTGTTTAAATTTGCTAATATTTTCTCAGCCAGTGCTTTGATTAGAGAATATATCCTGGTTTTTATCTCTATTTTTTGGGCGGGTTAAGATCAGAAAATGAACAAGTGATTTGAGTTTTCCACTTGTTGCGAATTCTGTCATGTTAAGCATTAGAACATGGCAGAACCACAGCAGCACCATCAGTGATTGGGATATTCTGCTGTGTCAGGTCACAGGGCAGAGGAAGGGCTGTGCTGCACCCCTTTTATTCATGGTTTATGCTAAGGGCAATCAGTTCTCTTTATTTAAGATTTCTGTCCCCCTCCCTCATCCTCCAAGATTCTATTGTGTGCTGTTGCTCTTATGCTTAAAAGAGGGAGCAAATACAAACCTCATGATGATCTGAATGACACTTTTGTGTTCCATTTAAAGCAGAAGCTGCTTCGTGGTTCCTGTAATTTTGCAGGTGTTTCTGACTTGGTAACACTACCCCCAGTGCAGAGGGAGCTGAAATTTAAGCACCAAAAACCCAAACCCAATTCTTTCCAGTAGCAGATTAAATGCTTATAAAAGATTTGGTAAACGAGAGGAGGAATCGTGCCCGTGTTACAAAAGGCTTCGGGACAGCCTTAGTGCATAGATACTGAGGAAATCAGCGATGGAAATTTGGACAGGATTTTCTGACTCCCTGTGATTTATTTCTGCCTCCAGAGCCTCCCACCCCGATCGCCCCTCCGGAGCTGCTGGCGGTGGGAGCCACGTACCTGTGGATCAAACCCAACGCCAACTCCATCATCGGCGACGGGCCCATCATCCTCAAGGAGGTGGAGTACAGGACCACCACGGGCAACTGGGCAGAGACGCACATTGTGGACTCTCCCAACTACAAACTGTGGCACCTGGACCCCGACGTGGAGTATGAGATCCGGGTGCTGCTCACGCGCCCTGGGGAAGGGGGCACAGGGCCCCCCGGACCCCCCCTCACCACCAGGACCAAGTGTGCAGGTAAGGAAGGGTTCTGCTGCTTTCACTCTGACAGAGAAGTGCTCTCTGTCAGGGATCTGAGATGTTGTTGTGAATTTCGATGCATCCTGGAATATTTTGTTTTATTCGGCAGGCAGGTGTTTGAGGACTGTAGGTTTTACGAGCGTGGTTTATCTGACAAACTTCTGCCACAGCGTGAGGCTGCTTTCTGTTGGAATAGGCAAACAGATGAGAGTTTTCTAACCAGTCCTCCAGGAGGAAGATTGTTTTTAAAACCAGGCTGTGATACAATTTTCACCTCTAAGTGCATAACAAAAGTTATGTTGCTCTTGGATAGTGGATCTGCAGTAGTTCTTAACAAATTGACACTGATATCAGTTTGAAATTGACACTGATATCAGTTTGAGTGCACTGTGGTGAAGTTAGAAGCATTTAATTCTAAAAATACGTTTTTGTCTTCCATATGATGGAACTGATTCCCCTCCTCATTTCTGACAAAGGACTGTGTTCAAACACTGTGCAGCACCCTTCTTTTCTCTTTCATATCGGAATGGATCAATTTTGATCCAGGAGCAGAAGTAGTCTGTCTTTCTTTCTAAGCCATATTGGACTTCTCCTGAAAAACTGATGGATGGTGTTGCTCATGTTTCAGATATATTGGCTATTCATCCTGCTGTCATACATTAATCATTAGCCATTAAGGGAAATCAAGCCCTGTGCCTGGCAAGGGGATGAGCAAAGCACTTTTCTGCCTCGTGGTTTTTTTCCAACACAACTTCATTCTCTGGCATTTTTGTAATTTTTGCAAGGTCCTCACTGTGGTGCGAACAAAGAACAGGGACTAAAAGGCTGCTCTCCTTTTGCTAAAGCCTTCTTTCCCTCCCCACAAATTAGTGCTTTACAACATGTGGTTTGAAGTAGTGAAAATATTACGAGAACATCCTGCTTGCAGTTACTCCTTCTGATCAAATAGCAAATCTGAAGTCAGAAGAAGGCATCCAGAGCAGCCAAGATCATCCTGGGATGGGATTAAGCAGTGCAATATTAGTTTTCCTCACCCACTTTCTGGCAGGAACATCCCCAGCAGCATCATCTTTCTCTACCAAGAGGGGAAGCCTGGCAGGCTGAGTGTGTTGAGGGTGGCACATCCTTTATTATGCAGGTTGTAAATTAGAGAATATTTAGTGCCCTTTTGAGAAGATTTGGTTAAAAATAAATAAATCTGAGCACTGATATGGAGGTGTTTGCTTTGTTCAGCAGCTGTCCTTTGGTAGAACATAGGTGTTCAGAGGCTTTGCTGCAGCTGTGTGGAAAGCATGGAGTGCCATGGGTGATGTCCTGGCCTGTTTGGGAAGCTGGCACATGTTCTGCTATTCACCTTCTGGCTTTCTTCTGCTTCTCCAGGGTGGTCAAATTGTCCAGAATCAGAAGTCACTGCAGGCCTGGCTTGGGACTGTGCACTTGCAAATGGAAATGTGATGTGCTCATGTTTGGTCTGGAGTGGATGTGTTGTCACTTTGCTCTCTGCTGCAGCCAAACTTGCAATCGTCTCTGCTTTACCTGTACAGAATGCTGGCTTTGGCTTAATTCAGAGGTTTTTTTTTAAAAAAAAAAAAGTTTACTTTGTGCTTAAGATTGTTTTGTCTTATGCCCCAAATTGCTGAGTTTCCTGCCCAGCTCAGGTATCGACTGACATCGAGAAGGATGATGTGGATAATTTGTTCAAATTGGCAAAGCTGAGGCACTTTCTGTTTTCCATCCTGTTTTACTAATGAAAATCTAACTGGAGAAGGTCATTCTGTTAATGTTAGCTGTCATAGAGGCCTTGTTGAGATTTATGGTGATGGCATTTGTGTTTTGTTTAGGGCACTGGCTGGGAGAAATTGTAATGATCTTGATCTAAGCATGGGCCAGGAGGAAGGGAGAGACTTAATAGCTAAAGATGTACAATTTCACCAAATGCCAACTGAAATGATAGACAAGAAAATGCAACTCATTATTCCAATTTCCATACATCGTGGAACTCCTTCAAAACACCATTTTGAGGGTAATTACACAAAACTTTCACGGCGAAGATTTTCAAAAATGTGCTGAACTGAGAAAACAGCTCTGCTGCCTTGATTTTCCTAAGAGTACCTAATGAATGACATCAGGGAAAATTGAGGGGTTTTAAAATAGCTAAGGGATGAGCAATACTGCTTTTTTTCATGTGAATTTTTTGGTTGTTTTATTATTTGTCTTTACTTTTTCTGGGCGAGAGGGAAGTACCAAACTCCTGTGCATTTGTGATTCCAGCAGCCCAGTTTTACTGCACTGGTGAGAGCTGTGCTGTGTTTATTAAGCCCACAAATAAAGGTAACCAAATTGACTGCAGGAGTAAGAGTAGAGAATATCACCTGTGCTGGAGAAGTATTTACTTATTTAAATTGCTAGAAATCAGTGTAACAATAAGCAGAAGGTGGCTGCAACCTTCTAAGAGAAGGAAGTCAATATCCCTTGTACTGAATACTCTTCTAGGCTCTTTTCACATAGAGATTGTATATTTTTTGTTCTGGGTAGGCTGAGTAACTGCTGGCAGAGCCTTCAGTTTAAGAACAGACTCTAATGAGATTCTTATTTAGAGATAAAAATGAAAAGATTTGGGAAGGATCATGCTTTTCTTCTGCTTCAAATCAAGCTACAGAAGCTCATTTACAAGGTTGCCCTTGTGTGCTGTGTGTTTCTTGACCATCAGATTTGCATCAGAGCAAAAGCATGGCCAGGATGGTCCAGCATGAGTTTAGGCATCATGGCAGCTCTTAGCAAAATAATTCATTCGTTTCAGATTTTGATCAGACTGAATGGAACTTGTTTACATGGGATTGAAAAGTTTTTGGTTTTTTTTTTTAATTAGATAAAACCCATAAGGTAATTAAGGTTCTGCTCTGAATGAACATAAAGAAGTTTTATTAAACTAGATAATACCTAAGTTTCTATTAGCAGTATGTGCCCAGGCATCTGTTATCCCACTGGTGATGCTTTTGGTGTTCTACAGGACAGAATTACAAGGCTTGATTAATCTTTGATCTCTAGAAATAATGCTGAAAATTAAATCCCAGCCTACCTCCTTCAAGGAAAAGCCAACTGCCAGAAAATGTGGAAAACTCTGAACAAATGATTTGTTTGTTTGTTTGTTTGTTTGTTTGTTTATTGTGCATTTTGTGGTTTGGATTTGAGTTTGTTTTTTTTCATGGACTGTGATAGGTCATGACTTGGGACAGGAAAAGATTAAATGACCTTGAGGCATAACCCAGTAAAGTGTCAGTCAGAGGGAAGAGTTGCTCAGCAGGGAATGGGGAAAAGAGAGAGACTGCTTAAGGTTAAGACCAGACATGGGGTTGAAGGTAGGTTAAAGGAAAGATAGATACAAAATATTAGTTTTTATCCCCAAAATAATGGGTTGAAGAGATAACAGGATTAGAATAAAGTGTTTGAACACAGTTCCCAATAGTGCCTAGTATTCAGCACTGGTTTTCTAAGTGTGTGGGGCATTTTAGCCATCCTCTATAGATAAACAGAGCCCTTTAAAATCCTTGTTCCATGGCCTTTGTTCACAAGAGTGTCCTTTGGGAAGCTTGAGGCTTATTTTCTTCTCTGTGCTTATTGACTCTTCCCCTGGTTTTTTTGTTTGGGTTTTTTTTTATTTCTTCAGTTTCCACAGAAAGGCAGAGTAGGGGAAAAGTTGTTTTTAGCTCTGGTGGGTGGAAAAAAAGGGAAAAGTTCGTGTTTGAGGTCAGCATCATGCAGGGAATCTCATCTGAAAAGTGTGTGGATTCTAGTGGGGCAAACTCACATGAAAAACAAGGCCAAAGAGTGATATATAAGTGAATGTCAATAGAGGGACAGAGAAAAGGCTTTCTTTATGATCAGAACTTATTCCTGATTAAAATACTGCCTGGAAAAGCTGCCTTGAACAGAGGGTCCCTTTAGCTTCATTAGAGCATTGGCTGATCTTCATTAGCTGTTGAGACTAAAGGGACACCTCATCCCTCTCTACATCTCCCTGAAGAGAGATAGTGGCCAGGTGGGGATCAGGCTCTGCTCCCAGGGAACAAGTGGCAGAAGGAGAGGAAAAGGCCTCAAGCTGAGTTATGGGAGGTTTAAACTGGTGTAGAAAGATGATGTTGTTGTTGGCCTTAGCTAGGGCCTGGTCCTTCCACAAAAGACTCAGAGTTCATGGATTGATGATCAGAAGGCTTTATTTATAGATAGATATTATTAAAAAGATGATTGAGAGAGAGAGAGATCAAGCAGCTTTCTCCAGCAGGTTCAGGAGCTGTGATCATCTCTGTGTCTGTGCATCTGTGTGTGTGTCCGGCACCAGAATGGAATGCACAACAAGAACAGAGAGGACATCTTCCATTGGTCAGGCAAACACCTTACCATAAACATTTCTCATATTTACATTCTTTTCTCCTGGGAACTACAGAGAGCTCCCTTTAGAAATGGAGTTAACTATATAGAATTGAAGACAGGTTAGAAAGAAATTGCTTTTTCCAGCTTGTCTCTAAAATTTCTCAAAAAACCCACTGCCAAGTCATGACCACAAACTGGATATTAGGAAAAAATATTCCTTGCTGAAAGGGTTGTCAAGCACTGGAACGTGCCCAGGGCAGCCATCCATCCCTAGAAGGGTTCACAAGGTGTGAGGCTGTCAGTGTGGTTTAGTGGTGACCGTGGTGGGCTTGGGTTGATGGTTGGACCCTGATCTCAGAGGGCTTTCCCAACCTCAGTGACTCTGGAATTCTCTGCCTTTTTGGGTGACGACAGCAAGTGACTTGTAAAAACTGACCTGTAAAACAGGGATGGTTTTGTGACCTTGCGGCTCGGAAGCAGGAGAATTGTTTCATGAGGAATGGGAGGGGAGGAAAAAGTCCTGAGAAATGCCATCACCTCCCCCAGAAAACACATGGCAGTGATTCCTCATGGAACAGGCTTGGGATCAGAGGAAGTTTGTCCTCGTATGAAAAATTCCCATGGCTCACACGCAGCCTTTCCCTTCGGATAAGCTGCTGGAGACTTCCTTAATCAGCACAGGGTGATTTAGCTCCTGCAAAAAGGAGCAGTTGTCAAGATCAATACTCAATTTTTGGTGTAGGCCTAGGGAAATAAAAGTTAGTCTTGAGTGATGGGGCTTAATTCAATACTCCTTTTAAAAATAGTCTGGATAATGTGGCAGATACAAATGCAAATGATCTGAACAGTCTGAGTTTGATATGATGTTGCCAAGTAGTTGGAAAACTTTTTCCTCTGGTTGTTGTTAACAAGTGACTTTGTTGCCATGAAATCTAGTGAAGTTTACCAGCAGCTTTTGTCATTTTTTGTTGGTTTAAGAGAATGGTTCCAAATTTATAGACATATTTCTGTCTTTTGCTCTATTACAGATGTTAGAAAAAGGAGGTATTTTCACACTGTTATGAAATGTGTGAACTGAACAACCACAAGTATGTGCACTGAGTTAGTATGAGTTCAAAAACACTTCTTTCTGGTTTAATTTTAAGGTGATGTCTCCCATTAAATAGGAAACTTCTGCATGTTAATGTTGAAAAATGAGATTCAAGGTTGCTACACTGCTGCCATCATTTTTTTTCTCAAGTTTATAATAAAAAAAAAAAATTAAAAGTCAGATATATGAGTCAAAGCACTGCACAAAAGGCGTATCAAGTGATTTGAAAGAGTGCTCTGTACCACTGAGTTTTTGGTATTATTGAAGTCACTGATTCACAGACTAATTTAACGTGGAGCTTTTCTAAGCCTCGTGCTGAAAGACACTTTCATTTCCCCTATTAATATTAAATTTTAACTCTTGGCTCCAATCTCCTATAACTTTAAATGGAGAGAGTGGGGGAAATAGAGGCTTTTTTAGCAAGTGAAGGAAAACTTTATCATAGAATTCTAGAATACCCTGAGCTGGAAAGGACACACAGGGATCATCCATTCCAGCCCCTGGCCCTGCACAGACACCCCAACAACCCCACCCTGGGCATCCCTGGGAGTGTTGTCCAAACACTCCTGGAGCTCTTGGGAATGGCTCAGCCTCGGTTCTGAGTTTGGGTTCTGTGGATCCCCCAAAGCCTGTGAGACTGGTACCCATTCCAGGGACATGCCTCACCTTGGTGATTGAAGCTCTGTTTTCATTCCACCTGAAATAGCCTTTGGCATACGAGCCAGAGGGATTAGAGTTACAGAAATACAACATTCCTTCATTTTGATCCTTGATCCCCAGTTTGTGCTTGGAAACAGCCTGGAAGCATTGCTGAAAGACAGAGGCTTCATCCTAACGGAATAAGTCCCTTTGCAAGCAAGATGATGATTTTTTTTCGGCAAAATTCACTAAATAGATAAATAGATCTTGATTTCTGCTTTATTCTTTCCCCCTCCTCACTTATTTTTTGTCGGAGTAGAAAAACAACATCTACCCTTTAATTAACAATTGACAAACATGGGGAAAAAAGAAAAGGGGATGTATTTCTTGATGACAAATGTCTTTCTGGTTTCTCTTCAAGTCACAGCTGGTTTCACACAGAGAGGTGTCCCAGGGAAAAGGTGTCCCTTTGAGGAACCATCAGGATCCAGTTGTGGATGTGTGGGCTGGAGAAACGTGGTAGCCCTGAAAAGACACCTTTGAAAGAATAGAGAATAGATTGGATCTGTGAATTATTTACTGGAAGAGAATTGAACGAAGGAGCAGCTCTGTAATCTGAGATGTAACAACAGTGACAACCTGAATGGGACAGAAAGAATCTCTGGGAGGAGATTAAATGGTGAAGGGAGGCAGAGTGCTTTGGTGCATTTTGAGTGACTGAGGGAATACAGGACTCCTGAAAGGCCAAATTGTTGGAGCTGACAAGATCCTTGGTCTGGCGTGAGGCTGTGACCCATCCAGAGTTCAGGCACTAAATTCCATGTGTGGGAAAGCAGCAGCATGCAGAGGCAAGGCTGGGATTTACTGCTGGAGCACATCAGCATGCCATAAATCTGATATTTGTTTCCGGCACTGACCAATCCCTGAACATTCCTGAGTCCTGCAAAGCACATCCCCTAGTGCCTCTAACCATGGGACATATGGTGAGGAATTTTCTTTATCCTGATCCTTGCAGAAGATCAGCTTTTTGTCCCGAGGCCTGGGGATTGATTGCCCTTATCTTAGTCTGCATAAATACAGTTCTGAATATAAAGCCAGCCCTAATAGTGCTTTGGTCTGGATTTTTTTTTTTCTAGAGGGATTTTGCTCGTGATGGATTTAAATTCTAGGGATTTACTTTTTTATCTGCAAAAGCAGTTTGTTATCCAGAAATGTTTTATTTTTATTTATTAGGAGGAAGTCTAGTTATTCATTTCCACATCATACTGTTTCTGCCTGGTGCTGTTGCTGTTTAATTTAATATTTTTCCAGAATGTGGCTTGAATTTAGCATTATTTTTGGAGTGGGCAGGCTGGTCAGGAAGATGACAACTTCCATAAGGGCATGAGGCTCTTATGCCAAGAACTGTTCTCACTAATGGTGAGATTTCACAACTTCTCCCAAAAGAAGTGAACCTTCCCAGCTCTTGGTTTCACACCAGCTGAATTTAGGACACTGTTCTTTTTGATGTTTCTCGTCTCCTGAGTTCTGTCCAGGCTTCCTCCCAAACAGCTATTCTTAATCTGGAGAGGGAAAAATAGAAAAGGAGAGAGGAGAAAACAAACCAAAAAAGCCTAAAACAACAAAACCCCATTCTGTTTTGTTGGATTCAGAAAAATCCTCGAGCACTGCTTGACTTTGTGGTGTGATAGATGTGAGGCAGCTGAACATCTGCTGTGTGCACACTGCTCTTCTAAGGGAAAAGTGGGTTTGAATCAAATTTGGAGGGAATACAAACCAGCTGCATTTTTGCTGCAGTTTTTCAGGGATGTATTTCTACAGCTTGAGGTGCTTGAGGGTGTCCAGAGAAGGGAACAGAGCTGGGGCTGGAGCCCCAGGAGCAGCTGAGGGAGCTGGGAAAGGAGCTCAGCCTGGAGCAAAGGAGGCTCAGGGGGGACCTTGTGGCTCTGCACAACTCCCTGACAGGAGGGGGCAGCCGGGGGGGGTCAGGCTCTGCTCCCAGGGAACAGGGACAGGAGGAGAGGGAACAGCCTCAGGCTGGGCCAGGGGAGGCTCAGGGTGGACATCAGGGGAAATTTCTTCACTAAAAGGATGGTCAAACATTGGAAGTGGGTGACCAAGGAGTTGTGGAGTCCCCATCCCTGGAGGGGTCCAGGGAACAGCTGGACGTGGCACTGGGCTGGGTGTCAGGGTGGGGATCGGGCACAGGCTGGACTCGATGAACCTGGAGGTCTTTTCCAACCTCAATAATTCCGTGATTCTGTGTGAAATATGCTGGGCACACATGTAGGCTCTGTACGAGGTCACTGATGGGACAGGCCCACGAGAATGATTGCAGATACTCAGGAGTGGAGCCTGGACATGAGTGGTGCCCAGAGAAACCACACCAGGATTGCCTCAGCTGCTGTGTTACCAAGCCAGCCTGGGTTAATCAGGGAACTAACTGGGTGCTTCGTGCACAACACGATGTTGTTTGAGTTTTGTTGTGTGCTTTCAGATAATTGTGTGATTCCTCTTTTCAGCTCACTTACCGAAACTGTACAGGGAGGGGAGCAACATAAGCAGATATTTGATGCGTTAATAACTTCTTCCCTACTTGCTTTTGCAGCTTCGTTTCAGTACTCTCAAATTAAGGGTTGCTCTGTGTGGTCCTAAAAATGTGGCTGTACAGGGCTGTATCCTCAGCTCGTGCAAACCTGGCACTGCTTTGCCCAAGTCAGCATTTTACACCCATTGAAAATCTGCCCCACCATTTGCAAAACCAGGCCAAGCGTTTTCCCCTCAATTGTCACTCAGTCCCCTGCTAGAAGCAATTTTATTTAAATTGCATGGTGTCTTTTAGTCTTCAGTTAAGAGGCATCTTTCATAAAAATCTCCTCCCTTATTACCATGTTATTACTGCTTCTGTTGGTTTTCCGAGGGTGCGCTGAGATGATCGTTTCCAGCTGTGGCTTTATCCGAGCGTGAAAAGCCCAGTTCAGTGGGAGGAAACTGGGGAAAGGAGGATGCTGCGTGCGTGTTCCTGCAGTGCATGTGTTACCCATTGAATTTGGGAGCGAGGAGGACCTGAGGGAGGTGTCTTTGCCTCCTCTGTGCCATAACTCATCCCGGGAATCAATGGCAGACCCAGCATCCATTAAGGATTTGCGTAGTCGCGATCCCAGGCTTTGTCCTGGGACAAATGTTGCTTCCTGCTCGTGTTTTCTCTTGTTGCTTTTCCAAAGGCAAAGCTGAAACATAAATGAATTTCATTTTCAAACGTGTTTTTAATACACACAAGCCTGCGTTGAAAAGCACTCAAATAATGAGAGATGCTGAGTGTTTATACGCTGAAAGTGGCCAATTTTAAACATTTCAAAGAATAAAATGCACATTAATTGGCTTTCATGGATGCTTTAACATAGAGCACAAAAGCCAGGCAGAGGCAAAATGGGAGAGAGCACTACATTTTTACCACGCTAAGGCTTTTAAGCCTGAGGCATTTGCAAGACTTTTAGGAGCAGTTTTCTTCCTTACGTGTTTAGCTGTTTTACATTTTGCCATAAATATTTTACCCTTTTATTTTTCCCCAGTGGACTCTGAAATGTTGAGATGAACATGACTTCTTGTTTAACACTTGGCAGCTCATCCAGATGAGCAGGGGTTTTGCACAGCTGGGGGACAGAAATGGAAAGGCACGTTGATGTCTTGAGTCGTGTTGCAGAACCAGCAGATGGAGCATGAGAGTGCAGATCCTGGTGTGCAGTGGTGTGTCTGTCTGTCTGCACAAGCACACTGCCTTTTCCTACTGGTTGAGCTTAAAAATGGTCTTCACTTCAAAAGTAATTTTTGGACACCTGCTCTGTCCATTAAAGGCAATATGTGAAACCCAGAGCAGAGCTCTTGTTCCCCTTTGGGGAGTTCTGGGGTCCCTCTGCAGTTCCCATTACACAGGTGGAGAAGCAAAGATCCCCAATCTCCCCAGGCTTTGGATTCCTGATCCAGCTGATTATCGTGGCTGTGGGACTGGATTGGGATTTATACACTCAGCCACCCTTTTAATTATTTGTTATTCAACTGAGCTCAGTGAGAAAAAAGGAAATGCTTTCAACTCCTTTTAACTTATTTTTGTTTTTTAGTTTCATAAGCTAAAAGCTTAAAAGCTTTGGGCTTTTATTTATTTATTTTTTTATTATTTGGCTGGGGTTTTTTTTGAAAATGTGAAGCAATGGAATCTTTTATGACTTTAGAAATGATACTGAAGTACAGACCATAGCTGTGACTGCATCAAAGTACTTCAGTATTGCTGGGGAGATTTAGAGGCCTGAGCATCCAAATCAGCCTGACAGTTGTTATTACAATGTATTTTGCTCAAGATCCACAAATCCTCATTTCAGCTGCCAATAATCCTTCAAATTATTAAACTCAAATCTTGGTGCAGACACCATCAGAAGGGGGTTTAAAGCGAGACCACAACTCACAAGATAACAAAATCTGAAAGCCTGAACATCATCATTTCCTCCCTGTGGCACTTGGAGATGTTTTCTAATGTTCACTAGAGAGGAAATAAAAAAACAAACCACCAAAACAGGAGGGAAGTAGGTCTTACAAATAGATCCAAACCACCAGAAATTGATTTGTCCATTAATGAAGTTTGACGAATATCTTTGGTGAGCCTGGAAGATTAGATTATATACCAAGGAACTCCACCACTTGGAAGATAAAGCCTTCAAGTGATAACTTTATTTAACAGCATTTTTAATAAGATGATAAACTGTTGGCATGAAGTTGGCTGTTTTAACAGAGGAGGGGAGGGACTGAGGCAGAGGAGTGGGATGCTGAATTTAAGACAAGGAATACCAAAGGCAATATTATGTATGTATGAACTACTGTATTTATATAAAAACAGTTCTTCACAGTTGGTTTTATCCTCTTCAGATGGATTATTTTTTAACCTATTATAGGAATAAATCTTTCCAGCTACTGTTCTATAAGTCCCTTTGCTATATTATGTTTACATTCATAATACATTCCTCTGTAAAAAGATTCACACAATTCTTTTTCCTGGACAGAAAGGATCCCATTTCACTAAAAAAACTGTGCCTGAAAGGAAGTCTAGAACTGTGATGGTTTTTTATTACATGTGGAATTAAAACTGTCTTATGGCAGCTCAGACAAAGCAGTTGCTGCTCTGAGATTGCCCAAATGTCTTTTGAGTTGTTGTCTGATAGGAGCAATAGATTAAAATCCAGGTGTGAAGTGTTGAATTTTCATTCCATAATTTGCTCTGTGGTGATGGAAGGGGTTTCAGGTGATAAGAGTTTAGCTTCTTGTAAACACTGATCACATCTCGGCAGGTACATTATCTGCTCCTTCAAAATCAGACAAGGCACTCATACAAGTTTCAGTTATAAAACTTCCCTTTCCTTTCTCAAAACTCAGCTTTTCTGACTCTGGTTTTTTGTCCTGCTCTTCTAAAGAAATCAGGAACCACACAGTTAAAAGATGAACTTTAAAAGCTGAACTTTGCAGTACCTGACATAAAATCTGCAGAGCGAAAATGAAGTTTGTATCTACTTTTGTTGTTCCCACTTTAGTTCTGAAGCTGTTTTCAATAGTTGTTGCTTCCAATTAATGTTGTGTGTGTGTGAACTCCAGACAGGCACCTTCTGCCAGCCTTCTCCTGTCTAGGAGAGGCAATTCAGAGCTTTCCCCTGATCCAGCTGGCACAGCAGAGCAAATATTTACTTGTTTTCAAACAGAAGCAAATAGCTTCTCAGTGTAAAAGAGTTGGAAGCAGACTCTGTGCAAACAGGTGCTTCATATTATATTGGTGTGTTATGCTGCAACCCATCAGGCATTTATACAGAATTTTCCACTGGCACCCGTGGGATTGAGGCTCACAGGTTGGTGTCAGCACTCCTGGGGATTCAGACTTGGTTAATTAATTTATATGAGCTATAGTTTGTCCCTGCCTGTCCCAGTGTAAAAGATGCTCTTGCTTATAATAAGAAATAATCTTCAAACCTGACTGTGGTGGCCTGTGCTAGAAGTGAGATTACCTTGTTAAAGTCCTCTTTAGGCTGTAGGAATGTACCTGCATGCTGCAGGCACAATCATTATCTGCTTGTTATTCTGGCCTTTTGTCTGTCACAGGGGTGTCCCTTGGCAGTGAAACACTGAGGTGTTTTAAAAACAAGTGCTGGTTATGGAGAGAGGAGAAGGCAGAGCATTGTCTGTGCTCCGGGTGTGTTGAGCAAGGGTAACATCATTAAAGGTACAATGTCAGAATATGAAAAAAGGACTGATGGGATATTTTTATTCTATAGCAAAATCTCTCAAATTCTTTTCAAGCAGTGCTGTTTGATGGGGTGTTTTCTGTTCTAAATTGCTTTAGTGCTGTTGTGTTTCTTTGTTCAGGGAAAGAGGTCTGGTTCTTGTGGTTTGTTTTTTTTTTTTTTTAATTAGAGCAATTTGGGCTAAAATATTTGCACTGCATCACCCTAATTCTGACCAATGAAGAAGCGTGTTCACATGTTAGTTCTTAAACCACAATATTCCAGTAGCAATCAGGTCCTGTGGCCACCTCCTCTTATTAACAACACAGGGCTCTGAAATGAACACTCTTTGCCTTATTTATCACAGAATGGTTTGGGGTGGAAGGGACCTTAAAGCTCACCCAGTCCCACCCCTGCCAATTCATGAATTAGTATTAAAATCAATAAATGTTCTGTGCAATGTCTTTGTCTACCAAAAATAACTGAAGGCTCTCTGACCTGCCTGTGACATGGGCGTGCTGGACATTGTTTTTGTGCAGAAATGGAATTCTCAGCTCTAAAGTTCTTTCTCATGAGGTCATCGCTTGATGAGGTTGGTGGGAAAGGGATGAGTCTTCATTTATCTTCATTTAGATTTCTCCACAGTACTTAGGCTTCAGAAACAGCAATATTGGAAAAGAAAGGTAGAGAGGTTTGGTTTTCCCCAAACTTCCCTCACTCATGGTACAAAAAAGGACCTCACAAATAATTCAGAGTTTCTGTATAGAAGGTGTCCCCGACCATGGCAGGGGGTTGGAGTGAAATGGATGTTAAGGTCTGGGCTCCTGTTACTCAGCTTGATAACCTTTGGTCCCTGTGAAACAGCTTTTCCTCCCTCGGGGGTGTATTTCCCTCACTGCAGCACCCATCCCCTGTTAACCATCCCCCTTGGCACAACCATTTTTCTCCATTCAACCCTTTCCAATTGGACTGCTCAGATCTTTTCAGCTGTCAGCAAACCTTAACAGTTCTTCCCTCAACCCAGACCATCCTACCCAGACAGATGTGTTTGTGTGACCGTGCATGCCCCACTACAGGTAAATAACTCCAAAAAGAGGTTATCCTCCAGAGGTTAGGTGAGAAAAGAGGGATGGGATTAAATTGCTGCCTGAGTTACAGACTTACAAACATCATGCATAAATCCCTTGTGTTCAGCACAGGAGGACAAACACTGTGCAGAGATTTGCACAGGAGTCACGGAATGGCATTGCCTCTGATCATGTACTTGGATGTGTTGACAGATTGAAAAGCTTTTAAACTCAAATGCCTTTAAGACTTTATGAAACAAGTCCTACCTCGGGTTGTCCCCAGGGTTAAGGACCGGGGTACTAATGGTGTATCACCTTCAGCATTTCCTTCAGATTTGTCTTCCTTAAAGGAGCTGGGCTGCAGTATCAAATTGTAGCCTGCAGCACTCCATCTGTTCCCTCCTGAGAGCAAAAGGACACCAGGAGATGCTCTGGGCCCCTTCACACCACTGCAGGTTTCCCTCTTGTGTATTCAGAGCACAGAAACAGCAGTGACGTGGTAACATTCTGGGCAGCAAAGCTGAGTAATTTCCAGACTCTGTTGACAGGTCTATCCTTAAAAATTCCTCCTGCTTTGCTTTTGTGATATTTTTGAGAGTTACAGTGCTGTTGGTCCAAAGAACTCAAAAACCCTGAGTCACAAGTCATCCCTCTCCCCACTCTGTATTCATGGACTCTCATGAAATGTGATCTGGGGTCTTTTTGTGTTTTTAAACCTTCCTTTTGCTTTTCCTTTCATGAGTAAGCATCAGGCACAGATGACTGGTTCATTCTCCATGCAAAACTGCAGGCATTGACCCCCTGCTTCCAGGCTGCTGTCTGTGTTCTCCTGCTGGTCTATCGCTCCTCTCAGGATGGAAAACCTTTCTGGAGTGGCAAAGCTGGCAGCTTTCACTGTGCTACCCTGGCACAGGAAAATGGGAGTTTATTTCAGTTGTGTGGTGCCTCCATGTCTACTACTACGAGCATCAGGGTGGGAGCAGGTTGCTAAAACAACTCTGTGTGATCCATTCCTTGTTCACCCTCATGTCCCAGAGAGTCAACAGAGTGGAACGTGGAGCCAGAGCTTTGAGCTTGGCTGAGAACCCAGCTGGAAGTGCTTTCCTCCAGCCTCAAAAAGCTGCTGAGAAAGAAGCTGCCCTCGCTGCCCACATTTACTCTCTTTGCTGTGCTGCAGGAGAGATAGAAGAAGCTCTGTTGCCTCTCCCAGAGATCCCCGTGGAGCACCAGGAACGCCTTGGCTGCCGCAGGAAATACGCAGCACTGTGGCTTCTTCTGATCACACTTAGCTCAAACAATTCCCCTGAGCTTTCTGGGTTTCTTTCAGAGGTACCCACCAAATTATACAGCTCGCTGTAATTTTAGCTTTGCTTACACTAAAATACCACTCTAGACTATCTAGGGAGCCCTGCTCTGTGTTGTCTGCTGGAGGAGAAGCGTGGGAGCCTCAGGATCTCTGCCAGTCTGTGTGATGTGCAGAGCTTTACATGTCCTACATTGCTGAGACATCCGTGAGGGGAGCTTTGACAGGACTTGCAGCAAGCACTGCTTCTTGGCAGCCTTTACCTTGGATTGTACCAGGCTTTTTGTGTGTGGTGGGGTTTTTTTTGGGTTTTTTAATGTGCGCAGTTCAAGTTAGAAGGGAGCAGCAGCGGATGTTGGGAATGCTGTCAGGATCACTGTGGATATAGCAGTGCTGGGTTGAGTGGTGCTCAACTTCTACATTATCATCTCTCACTTCTGTTTCTTTTATTTTCTTTAAATTTTATTATCTCTCATCTGGTGAAAAAGAACTATTTGGGTTTCAGAGCTGAGCTGATTCTCTGTCCTGTGGGAATAAGAGCTCGGCTTCTCCTCCCTCAAAGCACAGGCTCAGATCTCTGCTTCCTTTAAGTGCTGTCCCAGCTTTCAGCTGTCGAGTGCCTGTTTGCTTTGGACTGGTGTGTGAAGGGGGTAGTGAATCCTGCTGCCTTCAGATTCTAGGAATTGTCCTAGGAGGATGAAGCACTATGGAATGGGATTTTTTTTTATCCTATAAATTGTGTTGTTTGGGTAAGACTTTTGGTTTATAATTAATGTTTTCAGAAACTTGCATGGTGTGTTAGACAAGGCATTGTCAAATAATACCTCAGCCATTGTATCATTCCTTTGACATAATTTCTTAACTGGGGGTAAAATTGCCTGAAGCTATATATTTGAAAAGTTGTTTGTAGGGAGAGAGAAGTAACCCCTGAGTAAAATGTGTGTCAGTTATGTAACTAAGTTAGGTCACTTGCTTAGAAGCAGCTTTGGGGAAGGTTTCATTATTTTATCCCACATCATGTTTTTTTTTTATAATAATGTAGGCTCTACATTTTGTCTCTGCAGTACCTTGGGGAGAGAAACTGGTCCTTGTTCTGTTTGTGTGTCTGTACTTACCTCCCTGAAGAATTTGCCACCCTGCGTGTTTGTGGTCTGGGAACCTGACCTGTATCACAGCTCACAGGCCCTGATCCAACACTGATAAATTGATGTGAGCACAGACAGGGAGAGGAAGTCCTTGGGAGAGGCCCTGTGGAGAAACACCTGGGGATTCTCATGCGTGGAAAGCTAGACATTGTTCTATGGACAGAGAGAGACAGGACAAAGGGGAGTGGCTTTAAATTGAAAGAGGAAAGGTTTAGATTAGATGCTCAGAAGAAATTCTTCCCTGGAAGTGTCCAAAGCCATGTTGGATGGGGCTTGGAGCAGCCTGGGACAGTGGAAGGTGTCCCTGCCCATGGCAGAGGGTTGGAATGAGATGGGGTTTAAGGTGCCTTCCAACCCAAACCATTCTGTGATTCTATGATTCAAAACACACAAAGAGGCATTTAATGTTTTAGGACCATTGTTTTGTCATTGCATTAAAATCTGGAGGAGAGGATCCAATCCCCAGATATTGCAGTTGACTTCAGCAGCATTTCTAACCCCTGCTTCCTCAGAGAATCACTGTCAAATTCATATAGACACAGTGTATATATTTATTTATTTATACACTGAAATTGCCACCTGAAACTGAAAATGAAGTGTGAAGATGGTTGCTGTGTTCAGCGTGGCTGAGGCTGAAGTAGCAGATGAAAGAGGAGGAATCACCTAATTACTGCCTAATTCTAAGCACTAATGTTCAAGTATGAAGTGTTACTGATGTAATTAAAGTGTAGAAGGAGCAGTGCAACTTTCCTACTGTCAAAATGTTCAGCTTAACGTACAATGTGGAAAATAACTTAACTTTGTTAAGCTTCCAGTGTTAATCAGTGCTGAGGAGCTATTTTCTTCCTAATACCATCTGCAAGTCTCCATCAATACTGTGCAAGTGTTGATTGTGTGTTACAATACTTCATTTTAATTAGACTCCATAGGAGACAGATAAAGGGTTGACGGGGGAAGATATTGTAGCAGTAAATATTGTGGCACATTTGGAAATGGAGAGGGGAAGAAGAACACGTTGGCTTCAGTGCTGACATAACTAACGCTCTGCTCTCTGGGACACACTTGTCACTGCTGGGGACTGCAGGCACGGGGTGATAGACGGCATTTCAGTTTAGCAAATCTTCCTTAGGGGACAGGTTTGTCACTGCAACACCCAGGAGAGGAGATGCAGCAGCCGTGGCTGTGTTAATCAGCAATTGCTGGGGCACCCTGGCAGGTGAGAGGTGGCCATGGCAGATGGGGGGTGGCCATGGCAGGTGAGAGGTGGCCATGGCAGATGGGGGGTGGCCATGGCAGGTGAGAGGTGGCCATGGCAGGTGGCTGTAGCAGGTGAGGGATG
The DNA here is from genome assembly GCA_013396875.1 of Vireo altiloquus. Taxonomy (NCBI): domain Eukaryota; kingdom Metazoa; phylum Chordata; class Aves; order Passeriformes; family Vireonidae; genus Vireo; species Vireo altiloquus. Next base: position 606,016 of record VZRF01006971.1, read on the forward strand.
GCCATGGCAGGTGGCTGATGGCCATGGCAGGTGAGGAGTGGCCATGGCAGGTGAGGCATGGCCATGGAAGGTGAGGGAGGGCCATGGAAGGTGAGGGAGGGCCATGGCAGGTGNTGGCAGGTGAGGGATGGCCATGGCAGATGGGGGGTGGCCATGGCAGGTGAGAGGTGGCCATGGCAGGTGGCTGTAGCAGGTGAGGGATGGCCATGGCAGGTGGCTGATGGCCATGGCAGGTGGCTGGTGGCCATGGCAGGTGAGGGATGGCCATGGAAGGTGAGAGAGGGCCATGGAAGGTGAGGGGTGGCGATGGCAGGTGGCTGATGGTCATGGATGGTGGCTGGTGGCCATGGCAGGTGAAGGATGGCCATGGCAGGTGAGGGATAGCCATGGAAGGTGAGAGAGGGCCATGGAAGGTGAGGGGTGGCGATGGCAGGCGGCTGATGGCCATGGCAGGTGAGGGGTGGCCGTGGCAGGTGGCTGATGGCCATGTGGGTCACAGAGCAGAGCCAGCTGGATGCTGATCCAGACCCAGGGCCCCTGAGTGGGGTCAGGGCTCAGTCTCACCATGCTCTGTCTAAGGAGGTTCCTTCCAGAAGGACTTGGTGACACGAGGAGCAGCTGTACAGGCAGGAGGGGACAGGGGAGTGACTCTGGAAAAACCAGGATGCTCCCAAGTGACTGTCCCAACCTTCCAGTCCCAGAATTGGGCAGTGATGCTTTCATTGCCATTCTGCTTTTATTTATTGATCAGGCTCTTCCGGCCCAGAGGCTGCTCAGAGGATCTTTAGCCCTTTGCATTGTGTTTCATTGAACTCAGAGTTATTTTTCTGGCTGTTTGGCTGTAACTCACTGCAGGGTCAGCACCTCCTGGCGTTTATTCACACTAAATACTGAATAGACACCAAAGCCTAATAAAGAAACACAGCAGCTTCCTCCCTATTGCTTCACAGGATAGGCAAAGTCGTTTGAGGGAAGTTAAATAACCTGGCCTAGCTTCTAAAAATAGAGACATAAATAAAACCTGTGGCAAATGTGGATTTCAGTGTGACTCCTGGGCCAAGCAGTAACTATCACATTTCTAATGCAGTGCAGGTTCTCACATGGATTCTCAGTTACTGGTTCTGCCATCCCAAGATGAGACAAAATGAGGTTTCTTGTGTGTAGTAGGTGGCAGTTTGAAGCATTAACTGCTGTGGAAGAAGATTTGAAAGGCAATTTCCCATCTCAATTTTCTCTTCAGTCATTAAAATTCATCTTCAGTTCTTGAAACATCCAAATTTCGGTTCTGCTTAGGTATCTGGGTTGGAGATCTTACTGCACTGAATATTCTGTAAATTTATGGCAGACTGTTCAACACCATTTTACAAGCCATCCATGATTCTCCAAATTTATCTTTAGAAGATTAATTTTTCCCTCCCCACAAAATTGATGCTAATCTTGCTGTGAACTCTGTTTAAAACTACTTAAGCCTGAAGTTACTTCTTTGGGCTTTACTTATGAGAGTTAGCTCTGCTCAGCTCCTTTCATGTCACTATTTACAGGTTGTTCTCATTCTATGGTTCTTTATGGTTTTCTTCTGTGGCCCTGATCACTCTGGCATCACTCAGGTGAGCAGTGTGAGGAGCTGAGTGTGCTATTTACTCCTCTGTGCATTAAAAGCATCTACTTGGGAAGTGAGGGGACTCAAAGTTTGTCCTAGAAGTGCAGAAGAGGATAAAAATAACTTAATAACTGTGCCACCTTATTTGAATTTAAAATAGCTCTCTTTTTAATTCATAAAAAGAGAGTTGTCAGGCTTTGGGTGACAGAGGGTGATGAATTTGTGTGGGAGTGTGAACTTCCTGTGCATCCTTTCTTTAGGAAGCTTGTGGAAGGGGAATAACCTTTTGTCATGCTCATGTCACATTTTATTTTGGCTTAAGTCTGATGAGAGAAGAGAGAAATCTGGCTGTCGAGAACAGCCTGTCTCCTCCGTGTGTCTTTTTTGTTCCTCTGATCCTCAGCTTCTGCTGTTCCTTGAAGTACAGGAGAGGCAAAGCTCCAGCTAATCCAAGCAGAAGCATCTGCGGGGCTTTTTCTTCTGTCCTGCTCCCATCCCTGGCTTTGGACTGCTGCAGTGTTTTACTCTCATCTCTCCTTAATGCTGGCTCCAGACCACACCTGATTTTGCTAAATATGTTTAAGTCCACACCCAGGTTAATTGCGAGCACCAGGCTGTAGATCACCTGGGAGGTGGGAGCTGTGTGTGGCTGTGTTTTGTCTAGGCAATAGCCCTTATAAATGATAATTTCAAAGATTTAAGGTCAATCCCAACACTCTTGCCAGCGTGCTCTGATAGAATTACTGGGGAGGGAAACATGGATACAGAAAGTGTTTATTTATACCCCAGCCATGACACTTTGCTCTCCTGGAACAGACATGAGGGTGTGAGGAGATTCATGTTGTTCTCTGACATTCTTTTGTGTTTGAAGGCAGACACTAAAGAAAAAGGTTAAATGAGTGGTGAGAACCTCTTCTCCTTTCCTTAATATTTTTCTTTGTTCGTGCCCATAGTTGTGTGCCACTCATTAAGTAGCTAAAGGCCTTCTGAAAAGTCCTTTCATTTGAGAAAGATGCCAGGCAGAGCTGCTTGTGAAATAATTACAGAAAATGAGTGTTGATGCATGTTTTGACTCTGCTGCAGAAGTAATTCTGTCTTCTCTAGCTGAAGTAATTACATTTGTTTCTAAATAGAAGAAGAGAAATGGCAATTGTAAAAAAAATGTGTAGATCTCACTTCTACATTTGTGTAGTGGCAGATAGATGGGTAGCACAAAACTAATTATGATATTAGTGTAGTCATTATTATGTGTTATTTATTGGAGTGAGGTACCATTATTAAACACATCGAGTCAGGGAAGATTTGTTGGACTTACGACTCCTTTGCTTGATGGTTACTTTAGCACTGAGGAGTATAAACACTCTTACAGCATGTTAAAGTAATAATTAATTTAGGACAGATATCTGCAAGGACTCACTAGCTATTAATAACTTTTTATTTTCTTCAGAGAGAAAAGGTTTTCAATTATTATAATCCAGAGTTCTCACATCAGGGAGGGCTGAGTGCTTGGATTTCTATGCATGGGAAGTTTCTCCTCAGTTCAGATGATCAGGGGAGTAAAATTGTGCCAGCAGCTGGGATGATGCCTTTGCTGATTTTGGAGGGGGATGGATCTGCTCTGGTTTATGTGGATCAGGAAGCAGTCATGAGACAACACCACTGGCTGTTATCCCATGTAGAATGAACCTGAAAATCCTGTCAGTCAGTTCCCATTTCACCCTCTGCCTTTTGTTTTAAGGAAATCAGCTCTTGTGCTATGCTGAAAAGGTGACCTTACTTGGAAAGTCACCGTCACTGAAAATTGGGATTAAACTTTTTGGAGTAAATCTTGGAAACGTTCTGGCCCAGTGTGCTAAAGTCTTATTGGCCCCTATGTGAAAGCAGAATTGGGCATCTGGAATACACACTGTGTGCTTATATGAGTTGTTTAGTGATAGACTATTAATTACTGAGTGCATTGTGAAAGACAGAAGTTAAAGTGAAAGGAATTAAGTGGAAAGATGCTTTGAGTTCTCGATGAGATGCCTGATTCTCTGTTTAGTATCAGTTAATCTACATATTTCCTGGAGAGGCTTCTTATCTCTCTGTCTTCCTAATTCTTTCACTCATCTGGCAAGATTAATTTGCATTTCCGGGACTTGATAATTGACAGATGTACCTTGATTTCAAACTGAAAGAGGGGAAATCTAAGTTAAATATAAGGAAGAAATTCCTCCCTGGGAGGGTGGGCAGGCCCTGGCACAGGGTGCCCAGAGAAGCTGTGGCTGCCCCTGGATCCCTGGCAGTGCCCAAGGCCAGGCTGGACATTGGGGCTGGGAGCAGCCTGGGACAGTGGAAGGTGTCCCTGCCCAAGGATCCTTTCCAACCCAAATTGTCCATGACCCCCCTTCAGTGCAGTATCATGGACTCAATGGACGTCCATTGGTCACAGGTTTGACCTTTGGCATTTCTGAGATCTGTGCTGACTGGGAACATTCTAAATCACCCCTCTGGTCACTGCGCAGGGAAAACCTGCCCATGTAAAACCAATTCCAGGGCTCTAGGATTAATTCCATGAGTTTGCTTTTTCTGTCCAAAGAGGACAAAGTGCTCAGCCGCAAGCTGCCCTCTGTGTGGTGAATGGAGCAGCACAGGAGACAGCAAACCTCTCTGCTCCAAACAAGACCCATATTAGATTTTAAACAAAAAATGAAACCTCTCTTAATTCCCGTGACATTTAATCATCCTCCGGAATCGAATTCTATTTGCAAGGCAGTTCTTTCAATTTCTAAGGGAGGGCTGTCAAAAAGTGAGTCAAGAACTCTCCCTACTTCTTGCAGAGCAGAAGGTCAGAGTCCTGAGAGTTTTGCTTTGGCATAAAAGTTTGATGAGTTGGCCAAACCACTGTGCAGAGTTGCATACAAATTGCTCTTTAGTGAGTCACAAAATAACACTCCCTTTCCATTTTTTTTGTTATTTTTTCTTGCTTGTGCTGGAAAGCTTTGGAAGACACATGATGCTGTCAAGCCTGTCAGAACTTTCATACAGGCAATTTCAGGTCTTAAAAAAAAGTTAAATAAAAAAACACGACTGGTGTGAATGGGAACAGGGAGAATCTGGCAATCATGCTGGCATCAAGGAGTGAGGAGGGAGTTGAGAGATTCCCCCTCTCCAAACTCATGAGCACCATATGTTCAACTTGGATTCCCTTGGTTTCTTGGGGAGTAAAACAAAAAGGCCAGCTTTGCCCCTCCTCTCCTCTTTTCCTTGTGAAAGCAAACAGTGTGTTACATTTTTGTGCCAGAGGAGCACAAATGGGCAGGAAGGTCTGTGTGGTGTGGTGGCACTGGGCTGTGAGCTGGCAGGTGGAAAGGCTCTTTTTGGGGTCTCCCTGTGGGTCGCTGGAGCTCCTTGGGAAAGCTGTTTGCATGCAGAAAGTGAATCACCACTGCTGGTAGGGCAGCGTGGCAGGATCCAAGCAATCCCAAGAGGTTTTGGAGCGCAGCAAGAATCATTCCAGGCTGCAGGTACTGAGTGAGCCAAAAAAAAATAAAAGGAGGTTCTCATTTGGAGCAGTTTGGGCTCTGGAGGTTGGTGCCAGCTTTGGCTGCTGTGCCCATGAGATGATGGGACAGGAGGTCCTGAGGGAAGTGAGGAAGGTGATGGTCGTGAAAAAGAGGATGGAGCCACACCATTTTGGAGATGTGTAGCGAGAGGACTGGAGAAAAAAATCTGGTCTGTTTGAATTTCAGAACGGAATGTAACTTTGAAGTTAGCTGTGCTTTTGGTAGGGAGTTGAATCAGATGACTTGGAAATGTCTCCTCCAGCCTGAATTATTCAGTGAGTGATTTTACTCATTTGTCATGGCCTTTAGTAGAGTGTATCACAGGTTATTGTCTTCTTGTTCAACAGGAATCTTTAATTTGCTGTTCCTCTTACTCAAGAATCTCATTCTTCTGTCCAGGAGTCTTGAGTTTCTTTATCCTTGGTTTTTAATGTTGCAATATCAGCTACTGGTGTGCATTGGAGGGGGAGTGATGAGGGAAAGAGCTGCAGAAAAAATCAAGGATTCGTAGTCAGGGGATGAGGAGAAATGGGATAAAAAGCAGGACTTTGTGGTCATCCTGTCAGGGGATTGTTGTTCCTACTCCAGCCAGAGCAGAGCCAGTTCTCCCAGAAATGCTGGGAATGAGGATGGACATCCTGCAGGATGAACTGCTCCAGAGATATTCATGCACATATTTTTCTCTAGTCTGTTCTTCACAAACCTTGCAATTGGCGAGGAATTGCACAGAATCCCTTTAATTTTAACTGGGAGGGAATTACATTTTGTGTTAACTCTATTATGCAGCCTTTGTGAACTGCCTGAGCTCCCAGATGGATCACACACAACCGAGGAGCAGCTGAATGAGGAGTGCAGTCCTTTTACTCAATGGGGAGCTGCATACCCTGGGCTTTGAAAGATTCCATTTAAGGGGAAAAAAAAGAGATCTTCAAAGCTGGCATTTTTCAAGTAAATAACTCTTTAGCTTTGATAGACTTGCTTCATGCTGCCTCGTCAGTGGGGAGGAAAGATGTACCTTAAATCAAAGTGGACAACTGAGAATGAGAGCTAATAAAAGATTACAATAAAAGAAAGGAATCCCTGCCACAAAAAAAAAAAAAAAAAGGCAAGACATGGGTTTATATCCATTGCAGGAAACATTCATAGAAATGAATAAAATACAACCTGGCCTCAGAGACTATTGGTGAAGTTTTATCAGGTACTTAAAGCTCTGCAGAGTGATGTGAAAAATAATGGTAGAGGGAAAATCTCTCCAACCACTTGGTTCTTCAGTGACCTTTCAGAACTTCCTAATGCTATCATTAGAAAAGAAAAACCTCTAACAGGCTAATACCAGTTTTGGTGAACAGGCAGGTACACAGCACCTAGACCAGGATTCTTTAGCCTTGTACTTCACACCTGAAATCATCATGGCTAGTATTCAGGAGGGTGGTAGCCCAGTGACCCTGAGCAGTCCTGTAGAACCTGGTCACCATCACAGACCAGCCGTGCAGGAGGCACCAGCGTGGTGTTATAATATGAGCATTCATCACCTTTAAGGAAATTTGAGCTCCTGGACTTGAGGGAATGTTTCAAATGAGCAGTGACTGCTGAGAATGGGGAAAACCAGTTCACAGTTTGCTGCAGCACTTTGCCATCCTGTTGTCTTTGGTTTAGCAGCTGCTGTTTCCAGAGACCTGGATGTATTCAGCACTTGATGTGTTCTTCCTCCCTTCCTAATTCAAGTAATATTGTTGCACAGAGGATGTCAGGCCAGGTTTGCATGCAGAAAGATTTAGTGTAATCTGTTGCTGATGGCAGTGAAAATGATGGAGGGAAGGCAGGAACCAGAAGAATAAAACCCCCAAAAAAATAAAAGGACAGAAAGAAAAAGGGAAAGAGAAAGGAAAAGTCTTAGTGGCCAGCTGGAAGGGGAAGTGGTGAAATTCTCCCTGCAACACCTCTGCAGTGAAATTCTACAATACTTTGCTAAAGGAACTATGAAGTTTTCATCAGGACCTTCTGAAACTCCTGGTGGGTTGCAACAGCTTGAGTCAGGGATTGTGCTGGCTGGAGCAGGATTTGGGCAGAGTTGAGCCATGGAAAGCCTCGGGACCACACGGATTGAGGCACTGGAGACACTGTGCACATGAGTGTCCTCTCTGGGCATTCCCCTCTCTGGGGCTGCGTGACCAGCACCTTGGAGTGCTGGATTTTCCACCCTCCACTTTCCTTGCCAGGAATTCTGTAGGAGAAGGTGTGTATGAAAAAAAACCCCATAAATAACCATGTTATTCTTCCAGATAAACACCTTTATGACATGACAGGGAAAACTGGATGCTGCAGTTCTGAAGCAGAAGACAGAGTGCTGTGATGAGTAGGATTTTGGCTGACTCTCAAAATACTGTTGGTAGTTCTATCTTTTATAGGGAAGAATTGCAACAGGTTTCACTCTCTTAGGCAAGACCCTGCAACAAAGGAGAGTCTGAAAAAGCAGTAAAGCAATAGCAGCAGCACATCCCTCTGCCACTAATGTCTTGCTGCTGTGCACATCCTAGAAAACCATTCTCACAGTATGTAAAATGGTCAAAGATTTCCAGGGTACTTGATGCCAAACAGCACCAGAACCAAGCTGCTCACTCCTCTCAATGTCATAACTTGTTTTGTTTTTACAGTCAATGTAAATGAATTAGTAATGGTTTGCCACTTACTATAAATAATGCCCCATTTCCTGCCTGTAGCTGTGCAGATCCTGCAGAATTTGACGTTTTTGACAGCTCATAGGCCTGGCAGAGCTGTTTCTCTGGAGACAGTTTGGACTGGTAGAAATGATGTGTGCATGGTTTTAGGCATTGCAGATCTGGGAGCAGCTGGTTTTGACTTTATTTTTTCCTGTGGTCTATCCTGCCCCATTAAAAAAAACCCCAACAGTCAAGTGACCAAACTGTGCTTGACAGAGAGTCAGATCTGGAAAAGTGAAAGTATTGAAACTTCAGCAGGGAGTGAACATTGAACAGAAGCCAGGATTCACCTGGTGATGAAAGGACAGATGAGGAGGGGTACGAGGGCACAGTTTCATTGGGGAGAAATAGCAAGAGATGCAATATATGTGGAAAATATGTTATTTCAGGTAAAGTATTGCTGTTTCTCTGTCTCACTCCTTCAGTGGATTTGCATGAGCAGAAACTTGGCATGAACAGGGCTCTGTCCAAGCCCACAGAGTTCTGTCTGAGTCAGGTTTATGAGATTAGATCCCACTGGAGTTTAAAGTGAAAATCTGCAAGGATGGCTTTTAGTGAATTCTAATCACATAAGTAATTTCAAAACATAGAATATATTATAGGTAATGCACCTTTCCTGGAAAGACAGAAGGAGAGAGTTGGGATTGTTTAGCCTGGAGAATGCTCTGGGGACACCTTAGAGCCACTTCCAATGCCTAAAGGGAGCTGATAAAAAGATGGAGAGCAATTTTTATGTGGGCAGATAATGACAGGACAAGGAGAAATGGCTGCAAACTGACAGAGGGGAGATTAAGATATTAGAAATTCTTCCCTGTGAGGGTGGGCAGGCCCTGGCACAGGGTGCCCAGAGCAGCTGTGGCTGCCTCTGGATCCCTGGCAGTGCCCAAGGCCAGGCTGGACATTGGGGCTGGGAGCAGCCTGGGACAGTGGAAGGTGTCCTTGCCCAAGGCAGGAGGTAGAATGAGATGATTCTTAAAGACTCTTCCAACCCAAACCATTTTGGGATTCTCTCCTTGCTACGGTTCTGCAAAGCAGCAGATTGAGACTACCCAGAATAAAATGTTCAGGGAAATACACTCTGTCCCTGTTGTGCCTCACTAATCATCCCTGGCTTGTTAAAGCAGGCAGGGGAAAACACCATTCTGCATTAACAGGCTGTGCTGAGAGGAACAGTCTGGCTGAGGAACAGAGACAGCAGCAACACCAGTTAAAGGTGCTCTTACCAGGAGATATTTGCAGGTTCCTGAGTTCTCCTTTGAGAGCAAGGAATCACTCATAGTGCAGATTGTTCATTGGGAATCACATGGAATTGGAATAATTCATCCCTGAGACCACTTCTAGCACTCCCTAACTTTTTAACCTCAATTTGCAGCGCCCAAAGGTTTATTTTGAGAGCGCTGGATTCGGTGGGAATGGCCTGGTGTTTTAAAATCTGTTGTTCTTACCACAAATTGATCTTAAACCAGAGTACATCCAGTGCTGCAGCAAACTGTGTGCAGTGATATCTGAGGGAATGCGTAGGTGGTGAAGTGTTTGTAAATGTTTTACTTTAATTTTAGAAAAAAAACGTGGTAGAGAAGAGATAAATAAGGAAAGAGAGGTTGAAGCAGCTACAACAGTCTTTAATAGAGAACTGACAAGTTTAAATGTCAAGGCCATAATAGCAATTAATTCCAAATGCTTAATTATCATTTTATAGCCAAGATTTGATCTACATTCCACAAAGCCAAATACAAATTAAATTGCCTTCTGTTGAAATATGGCCACTGAGAGACTAAGACCTAGCAAGTGTTTTACTCCAGGAACATTATATAATGACCCATAATTTTGGTGAAAATGAGGTAGAAACATCTCTTAAGGCTCTTTTTTTAGCAGACAGAAATACAACACATTGGAATATCTCACACAGCTCTGTTTCGTATTGGCCAGAATGGCTCAGGACTCACCTCAAGGATGCTGGATGTCGCTCTGGGGATGAATTCTTGTGCTTAGCTACGTTTGCAGAGGCACACAAACGCTTCCCTGCCCTGGGCTTTGCAGTGTGTGTTTTTGAGAGAGAGTTTGTCAGCAAACAATGCAGCACATGCTAGGAGAGCCAGGAAAAGCAATTACCTTCCCTGGCAGCCTGGGTTCAGAGCCCGGCAGTACTGTGGGGCAGGGAGCTCGGGGCCTCTCAGAGGGACAGGTCTGTCTGTCTGGTGCCCAGCACACTGGACGTGGAGGACTGTCTGTCCAGAGCAGGCAGCAGCAGGCTCTGGTTGGAAATGTAAAGTGCAATTTTGCCGTTATTGCACTGCCTTTATCATAACCCCAATGATTTTCAGCGCGTCACCGTGGTGGCCGCACTCCTTGCGTGGGTTATCTGTGATCAATGAGCTTCCTTGTCTGCTAACAGAGCTGATGTTGGGCACATTTTTCTGCCTGCTGGTTCAGCAGGAGCCTGATAAAAAGTAAAGCTCTGTGTGCCTGCAGACTGCTGGGCAAAAATGCATTTTGCTGCCTGCACAAGCGACTGTGGCCCAGTATCACAGCTCCACCTGCAAAGGAGCCCTGAGTGAACACCAGCTTGTATTGATGGGCCCTTTTACTTTGTGTGAAAAATTCACGTTGGCTTTTCCATCTCCAGGCTCGTCCCGCAGCGTCTTTATGGCCTTATCCATATGGATGATGTTCTCATACGTATTAGCATTGCTTTGTAATCTCACTCTCCTGAGCTGCTCGGGGATTCTGCGATGGTGCTCGCAAGATATTTGTGAATTAAAATTACACAAATGAGCTGTTTCCTCGTTTATGGTCTTTTGTTGCTGTTCACACTGCAGCTCCAAAAGGAAAAAGGCCTTAATGCACCTTTCTCAGCTCATGTGCAGGCTGAGCTTCTGGCATCTCCCATTATGGCTTTAGGAGCTTCAAATAACAAGAAAAAATATCAAAATTCAAGCACTGATAGGGAGAATTTTTGATTGTTCAGAGTTCGTATCTATGACAGTTGGTAATTTTTCCTAGTCAGTACCTTCTATTTAAAATGCTTATGAGCATTACTAATCATAGAATTAGTAAGGCTGGAAAAGACCCCTGAGATCAAGACCAACCCTTGACCCAGCACTGCTAAGCCTATCACTACATCATGCCTCTAAGCACCACCTCTGTGTTTTCTGAACGCTTTCAGGGATGCTGATTTCAGTACTTCCCTGCTCAGCCTGTTGCAATACCTCAAAACCTTTCCCGTGGAGAAATTTTTCCTAATGTTCTGGTTTAGACTCCTGCTGTCCCAGGTAGCGACTGAAAAGTGATGAAAAAGGTGAATTTCTATCACGTGATACAAACAGCTCTCCATTGCTTTTTTTTTTTTTTTTTTTTTTCTGGGGGCTTCTTGGTTTAAGAGAAATCATAAAACCTAGTTTGGTCCTGTTTATGAATGGCTGCTGGCAAATTTTGTCAGTCACCTGCAGAGCAGACAGGAGAGGAAAGAGAGGAAGTTATTAATATTCAAATATAATTTGCTGCCTGGATGGCTTTGACAGGACAGTGTGAGCTGTGGTAACACATCTCTGGGTGTTCCACCAGGTCAGATTTGGGTTCAGATGTACTCCTGTAGATACATCCCAAAACTCTGGTGGGATGCCAGTGGGAGTTCCTTCTCAAAATGAGAATGTCTTGTTGTGGCTACACTTGTAAATATTAACATTGGCCTTGTTAGGGAAGTTTTATCAGGGAATGTGGCTGGAAGGAAGATCCTCTCAGCCTTTTGAGCATGACCAAGGGATGTGGGAGACCTCATTTATTATACCAGACTTCAATTCATTGTGCTGAATGAGAAAAGAGAGGTCTTGCAGGCTGAAATAAATTAATTATTATAGGCATGGTGGTCTTGAAACAGCCAGAGATGGCAGAGCCCTGGAAGGAAAGCACTGCCAGTGCTTCCTGCTTTGTGTAGGAAACTCTAGAGTTGTGCCCCTTCCAGTTTGGATTCATAGAACAAGGAGGTGCTCACAAGGTGCTTGTGGAGTTGTGGGGTTTAGTTGCCTTTTGCCTTTATTTCTTACGTTATGCAGACCCCTAAAACTCGAGTCAGTTCTGCTGATCAGCTCATCAAACAAACGAGCTCCTCAGGACCAAACTTTGATCTTTGCTGTGTTAGAGATTTACATGATAAAGCGAGCCTGTGATTTTCTGTTGAGGAGTCAGAAATAAAAAAAAAAAGTACAAATTTAAAGAGCCCAGGAGGTTTTTTAGCAGTCTAACATTCTATTTATGGTATAATTTTGCAATATGCTCCACTTAAGCCTCTCTCCTTCTCTAAATGCAGGCACTAAGCCATCCAGCTGTGGCTGCCCCTGGATCCCTGGCAGTGTCCAAGGCCAGGTTGGACATTGGAGCTTGGAGCAGCCTGGGACAGTGGGAGGTGTCCCTGCCCATGGCAGGAGGTGGAATGAGAGGAGCTTTTAGGTCCCTTTCCAACCCAAACGATCCTGTAATACTTCTCAGCCCCTTTCTGGTGGTATCAGCAACAATTCAAAGAGGGAAAGTTGCACATTTCTGGCTTTTCGAGTACCACTGTCAGAGGTAAAAGGCACACAAGGAGTGTGACCACCAGGTGCCCTTAGCTGGGACGTGGCTGCAGCACACCCTGCTCTCCCTGGGACAGGGGGAAGGTTTCTAAGACTGAATCATGTCCCTGAGCCACGTTCAGGGCACACACTGTGAATCAGGCCATGGTGAAGAGGTAAATTTTACTTTATTGAATTCCTTCAATTTTTATGGATCGAGGTTGAGAAAAGAATGAGTTACATTCCTAATTTATGAGGTTAATTTTAAGAATTTATAATTTATGTGAGCTTGCTTTTAGATGGATTCTGGTACTTTCAACTGAAACTTAGATCAAAAACTTAGAGTTAGGGAGTAGTTTCCATCTGAAGTTAAAGATAATTGAACTGGCTACAGGACAAAAAACAGGTTTACATTTAGGACAGATTTTTGAGGGATTGTTGGCTATTGTAAGCAATATTTATCTGGTTTAGGAGATGCCACAGCTCAGAAAGAGCTTGTTTTACCCAGTGCTGGGTGTTGCAGTTACACAAGCAAAACTATGAGAAAGACATTTTTTTTTCCCTCTCCTATTTTCAATGCCCAGGTACATAACTTAGAGTAATCTGTCCAACTAAGTGACATGGCTGCAATGTCTTGGCCCCTGCAATGGTGGATGCAAGATATTCTTTCTAAAAGTTTCAAACCAACAAGTTACCGAGGTGTGGGAATTCTTCTAGATCATAAATTTGAATTTGTTTAAAATGTAAAAAAATATCTGCTGCTTGAAATACTAAATAGCCTGTAAAAAATGTATTTAAACTAAACCCAAAGCAAGCTAAGTGTTAAAATATAAAAAACCCCAAACAGGAAAAATAAGAAGATAAAAAAAAAATTAAAAAACAGAACAAAACAAGAAACAACCCAAGTTTACTGATACTGAAAAAAATTATCTCCCCCATGAAATGAGTTTCATGATCTTGGTACCATTTTTGTTTGAAGACCCTGAGTTTGTGTGCAGTTCCTGGCTGCTGTGGCAGGAAGGTCTGTGAGGAGCAGATTCCTAAGGATGAACTCGCAGGTGCCTGCCAGGAGAGCTGCATCCAAGGAAAGCTGCAGCATCCCAACGAGGCACACGGGGCAGAGGAGGGTTTTGCCTAGGATTGTTGCTTTACTGACTCCAGTTTCCACAAGAGTCAGAGCTGAAGCCTCTCCTGTCACCTCCACGGATCAGAAGAAAGTAAAATCTGAGGCAGCAACAATCCTTGGTTTGATTTTTGTAGCTCAGCCTAGAACAAACGTGACAGGAACAAGCTTGCTCTCTTTTTTTATATAAACCAAACAAAAATGTAAGTGCTTGGGTGTTCTCTGAAGATTTATTTCATGTGCAATAAGACATACAACCTAAGGAATCAGGATTCTTGGGGAGCATGGATCTCGGGGGGAGAGAAACCAGGCAGACACAGGCACCCAAGTGGGCTTTAGAATTTGGTTTTATAGACATGAAAGTCACTGTCATGGAGTGAATATGACCTGATATACTTTAAATAACTTTGTGATTTGCTGGTGTTCGTGTTCTAAAACGTGAAAGTTTTTAGAATGCAGATGATCTTGGCAGAGAGAACTCTGACTCTTGGACTGGCTCAGGGAATATTGCCAGCAAAGTGATAAGAGGAATTGCATAAAGACAAAGTTTCAGTTCCTGGAAAAGGCTTGGATAATATAAAGGTGCAGATAATTTGACATTTATCAGTTTTGAATTTTGATTCATTTCTGTGGATGCTCTGTTGATGGAAGTGGATGTGTGTATTCTGTGTATAAAGTATTAATTTCCAAAGCTTTCAGGGAAACTTGGGCATCAGGAAAACAGGATGAGTGCCCATCCATGCAGACCTGGTGGTGAGGAATTGTGCTCTTGGCTCTCCTTCCCCCCACATCATGCCCTGTCTGTCTGCATGGACCAGCAGAGACCCTTTCCCCTTGCTTTTTAGCACTTGTGCACATAATTCCAGAAACAGCACTTTGCCTTTTTTTTTAAGTCCCCATATGCACACAGCTTAAAGAATTAGGCCATATTTGCATCTCAGGCCACAGAGGATGCAGAGCAGAATATAGAAATCCTTTTAACAGCAATATTTAACAACAAAACAGCATCTGTTTTGTCATAACCAGACACAGAATAGCAGCTAATTATCTTTCTTAAAAAGAAAATCCTGAATGATCCTGGATCAGTGACGCTGAATCCATGCTTGCTCTCTGAGATTCAGGATGGGGATTTAAATGGGAAACAAATGCAGTGGTAGATGATATGTAGGTAGGTGAAAGAGGATGAAAATAATGGCAGAAGGATAAAACGAATGTGTCAGTACAGGCAAATGTACAGCACTGCAGCATTAATATAGTGCAGGGATGGGGTGATGGTAATGGGAATCCACAGGAAAAACAAGTCTGGGAAACAGCAGGGGTCTTTTTCACTATTAAGCCTATGAACCTTTAGGCTACTCTCTATTAAGGGCATGCAATAAAACACTCTCAGGTGTTTCCAGACCACATTTTATGTCAGTGACCACAACAATATAGTGAGAGCATTGCCTGCATTTTATAGAGGCTTCTGGAAGCGTGAAATGCTTGAGAAATACATTGAAGAAGTGCTTTAAAACACTCTAGGTCTGCCCTCAGGGCCCTGCTGTGATGCTGGGCTGCCTTCTTCTCTCCTGCATTGTCAGTCTTTCCTCCTCCTGTGCTCTGGGTTCCCTGCCAGTCCTGCAGTACAGAAAATCAAGCTGTCATCCACGGCAAGGACGTGTGAGGAGTGTGTCTGTGCTGGCCCAGGGCTGCTGGTGGCAGTGGCTGGTGGGAGCTGGGTGCTCACCACCCTCTCAGCACCATCCTGTCTCTGTGACTGAGAATCATTAATAAAACTCAATTTAGCAATGCATTTTCCTCGGTTTTGAGCGTGGCTGAAGTGGAATGTGTCTTGATGCAGGAGTCCAACTGGACTGCACTGCCCTGTTGTTTTAAAATCCTTCTTTAAGCAGTTATTTAATTGCCCCTGTGGATCACTGTTGCTGGTTTTCTTTCCTATCCATCCCTTGAAGTGATTGCTGAGTTTTCAGCAAGGTTTCCCTTCTCCCCTAGTGCTGTATATTAAATTATGTGACCAGTTGTGGTCTGTTTCCATATCAAGTATTATGTTTCTCATAGCAGTTGCATTTTAAACCATAGTTAATTGAAACAGGCACATTGACTGCTTTTAAGGGAACTGGCCTTGGGTAGGAAGAAAATTTGATGCAAATTCACTGTTTGACAATTTCAGCCCTTCGTTTCTGCCCCTGTGGCCCCTCAACAAATGCCATAAATAGTAAATATTTTTTTTTGTCTGAAGGGTCTTCTGCTTCCTAAGCATAAACTGAGTGCTTTGTATATTTTTTGAATGTTTGCAAATCTGGTGATTGGATTTGGAAATTTCAAATGCTGTGACGTGTTCTGTTCAAGTAACTCCTTGTTTTCCTTTGCCCCCACTAATCCTGGCTTAAAACTGCTATTTGTCATGAAAGGTGACAGCTAGTCCCTCGTGATCACAGTATTCATGAAGTACAAGATGTAGGATGACAAATACAATTTCTTAGAGGACTCAGAAAGGACACAATCCAATGCATCGTGTGCAAGAACAACCAAACTCTTTCAGAGCATGTGGTAAAATAACTGGCATGAAAAGGTTAGAAAAGCATGGGATGGTTTGTGTGGGAAGAGACCTTAAAGATCCTCCAGTGCCACCTCTACCATGGGCAGGGACACCTTCCACTGTCCCAGGCTGCTCCAAGCCCCAATGTCCAACCTGGCCTTGGGCACTGCCAGGGATCCAGGGGCATCCACAGCTTCTCTGGGCACCCTGTGCGAGCTCATGGTCACCATTTTTTGTGGAGTCATTAGTGTGTATTTAGCCTTTGTTGATGGGAAGCAGCATCTCCAGGCTTGTGGTGGAGGGATAATGTTTATTCTGAAAAGAAGAGCTCATTTCACATATTTTTGCACAGCTTGAAGAAGCTGGAGCTGAACAGCAGCGTTGGCTCCTATTTGTAAATAGAGAAATAATTGAGTGACCCTGGGCAGCTCGACTCAAATTGTTCTACCTCAGAGTTTAAACATGCCAAAGTTACTGTGCTCTGTATCCTCTGCACGTGCTCAGAGAACCTCTGTGAACTATCGCTGAAGAATTTATTAAGAATGAAAGCAAAGAGGTCCTGCAGGAATTACTTTAAAAACCAGTAGAAATTAATAAAGAATTATGTCTACTCCTAAAGATTTTTAAGGCCTTCCTATAAAATTCTACAGCAGGAATAAAATTAAGTGTTAGGTTCTATACAATGATATGAAAACACTACATAGAGAATGTAATAGAAAATTAAATATTTTGCAGGGTACTTTCTCATAAGGGATAACTAAACAGTCTGCCTGGACCTTTAATCAATACGAAATTCAATTTGAAAAGGGAATAAAAGTGGTGACAACTTTCCTGCAAAGAGAAAATCACAATGTATCACAGTCCTGGGAGCATAAGCAGTTCTGAAGTAGAGCAGAAATGTTTCAGCAGCAGAAAATGACAGGGGAAAATGTCCCCAGAATGGTATTTGCACACCAGGGAAGAGCTGCTGTCACTGTGCTCCAGTGTTTCATGGAGGGAGTGAAGTCATCCAGGATACAGAATATGAAATGAGGGAAGGGCAGGCTCCGGGCTCTGTAGTGTCACACAGAGGTGACTTTTTTCCTTTTTTTTGTAAATAGCCTCAGTAATTTTACCTGTGTTCTTTATTCAGCTGTAGAACAGTGACTGGAATTCCAAGTGACTGCAGCCAGGCAGACCTGGGGACACATAAAAATTCAAACCTCCAGAAACACTCTGACTGCAGAGGTGGAAGATCCCACTGCAAGCACACCATTATTTTTTTGTGGAGAAGAACACTGGTTATTTTTGGAGGGCTACTGGCCACAAACTGTGCCTGTCTGGGTTCTCAGTTAGCTCAGTCTGTGAGGTATTATTTTACCTGTCATTGCATAAACCCCAGAAAATGTGTTAGAAACAACATCCAAGTTCATGATCTGTGCCGTGTTGAAGAGATTGCATTTTCACTGATCTTTTATGTGAAATATTCACCATCAGATGGTTTTGGTTTCTTCAGCTGCTTTGTGAAATGACAAAAAAAGCCTCCTCCTTTCTGGGCACTCAGTACAAAAAGCACTTTTTTTTTTTCAGCTATCTGACCTTTTCCAGTTCTCTTTACCATAAATGCAGCTAATGTTCAAGTTTCTTTAGAGTTACAATAAAAGAAATGTCAATGGCATCTTACAGCTGGTTTGATGCTTTAAAAGAGATATATAAGAAAGGAAGAAATAAAGGGGAGAAAACACAATTTAATGGGAAAGTGGGCACTTGGAGAGGCACCTCTTATCTGCACATGTCATTGCGACACAGCCATACTGATATTTTTTGATGTTCTGTTTTGCTTGTACTTCATCAGGAATGTGGTAGATGAGATGCATTTCACTCCAAGATATTTCAAACCACTTGATCCTATTTAAAAAACTAATTTTTGAAGCTGATGCACTGAAACACCACAAAGGTGTTCAAACATAAGGGCTCTCAAATGTCCTTGTGCTATTGACCATATCTTAATAATATCTCATGCTTGCCTCACATCACATTAAAGTCACATAAATCATTTCTCCCTGCACCCTGTCCCTCTTCCATATCAGAAATGAGATGGCTATGTACCTGCAAGATATTTTTTCCCTTGGAAAATGAAAGCAGAATCATTCAGTAGCCAGTGTTTCAGAAGGAGCCAGTAGCACAGTTTCCTGGAGTTTTTTGGATTTAAAGTGGATTCTGAGCAAAATCCACAAGTTTTTAACATTAAGGCCAATGCTGTGAAGTAGAAAATGGCAAAAGAAAAGAAAATATTTTATTCTTTGGGCTTCGTGTGTAACTGTAAATATTTTATAAAGCCGAGGCTAGCCAACAGGTAAATATTCAGTTTGCCCATTGTGACTAATTAGGAGATATGGGAGCTTTCTACTGACACAGTGCCTTCAAACAGCAATGGCCAGGAGCACAGCAAAGACATATTCCTTATTGACTTGGACTGGTTTATGTTTTTACCTTTATGCTGTGCTGCTGCAGACAACATTAGATGTCTGTCTGCTCAGCCCAAAATCTAATTGAGCTTCCTGGTCTTGTCCTAATAACGTTAGAATGGATGGACTCAAACTTTGGGTTCGCTCCCTGTGTATTTAAAATTAAACAAACAATAAGGAGCGAGCAGAATATCTGTATTTTATGGCTGTAGCCGCTGGCAAGAGCAGTGTTTGTGTCTATAAATTCTGTTTGATATTGTTGGATCTCCTTTGTGACAGCGAGGTTGAAATGAAAGAGTGTTGCTGCAGAGAATCCAAGCAGGAATAACACACCAGCCTAGTGGTGCTCAGATATGGGAAGGTGGCCACAGCTTTGGAACCAAGATTTTTTCTTTGTTTCCCTTTCTCCTTCCTCAAAAACTGGGAAAAATATGTTTGAATGTAACTTGGTTGTTCATGCAACCTTCATTGTCTTTTTTTTTTTCTTTTCCCTCTACAAATAACTTGCTAGAGGAAAGCGTGGCTGGAGAAGATGTTTTTTTTGAAGATGTAAGAACAGCAAATGGAGCCTGCGGTGGCATGAACTTCAAAGATCAGCCCAAGGAAAATCAAAGTGTTGCTTTGAGTATATCAGCTTGTCCATAAATTGAAATTTTTCAGCTCCTGATGTATCCTCCATAGCAGGCACCTTACTATTGATTTTGATGCCACCCAAAGATAAAAGGATGTACAGTACTAAAAAACCTGCTTTTTCTATAGAATTCTGTGTCTCCATTCTAAAACAACAGTTTGGCCAAACTGTCAAACACATTTTTAAAAGTTTTGGGTGAAAAGTTTTTCAGCCTGCAACCTTCCTGCTGAAAAATGAAGAAACCAGTTGCTGTCATCCCAAAACTGGTCTTGGGTGATGGTAGCAATCGGTTTGGCTGATTGATTTATATTTATTGGTTTTGGTGCTACAGCATTTTGTTGTCAAATATTAAATGCCACTATTCTCACATAGAGGGTGTGTGATATATAATAAAGTGTATGCAGAATAGTGGTGCTTACCACCTGCTAATTCTTCTGGGCTCCTGATTTCTGTTAATGTGCAGGAGGAGATGTGAGCATGGCTTTGCTGAGGGGGAAAAAGAAAAGAGGAATATCCCACCATGAGCTGGATGTGGATGTGACAGGCACTACAGGTTGTCAGTGACATAAAAACCCACCACCAGCTCCTCCATATCCTAGTCTTTGTCTCCCACAGACTGGACATCAGTGGTGGATTTTAGCTGATTGTTTGGAGTTTTGAGGTTTGTTTTTTAAAAAATACGATTTTGTGAGTGAGGTGTATTTTATGCAATGCCACCTACTGCTTCTCATTGCTTATAACTCTCATTTTAGTTTGATGTGGTTCTGCTTGTGTCTAAATTTAGTTTCTTCAATAATTTTGACATGGGTTTAAGTCTCTGTGGCTGTTGCTCAAGTTTCTGGGCCTGGAGCTCCACATAGGCAGTGCCACGGGAAACTGTTGATGTTAAATGGATAAGAGTGAAAAGAAGAAAAGGAGCAGTGATGACAACTCCACAGTACAACACCAGTTTCATGGCTGTACCCAGTGATGCTGTGCTGCTGGCTCTGTCCTGGTGTCCCTGCCAGCCTGGCCTACAGAACCAAAGCTCCATGTGATCCCTTAGTTACATTTCTTCTATCAATGAGAATATTCCTCTTACGTTCCCACCCGTCCCCAACCTTGCCCAGATGCAGATCAATCCATTTAACACCTCTCCTTCAGCGTGAATAGAGTTAGGAGGGTGTAATAAATGGAAAGTGTTGTTTATGTCTTTTCTCATCTCTCAGTCACCCAGGGTTGCCCCATTGCCACGTGTCCCTTGCTCGGGCATCCATGCGAAGGCTAAAGACTCCTTGGATGCTTGATATCATTACCATTTCCACTGCCTGAACTGAACACTTTATTTCCTTTTCCCTGCCTCACATCAAAAGCTCTTCCCCTTGTCCTCTGAGGGTTTTACTGCTTTCAAAGCCTGCAAAGTAATATTCTTGATCCCCAGGTCGGAAGTATAGGGGAGGTTTTGTAAGCGATTGGTTTGGGAGAGAGAGGGAAGATGGCATGAGATTGGTTCCCTCTGCCAAGCTGGATTAGTTGGAAATGTCTTTCCAAATGAGCTGGTGCACACTGGAGCATTGCTGCACATCCTGCTGCTGCCCAGAGCTGTTCTTCTCTTTTCATCAGGTTTTCCAGCACCTTTCTGAGAACCAGTGTGTTTTCCTCAGCTGGCACTCATTTCAGCAGATTCTCCTTCCTCACACTCACAAACAAATGCTGCTTTGAAGCTTTTCCTGCCAGGGTGGAACGCCAGGCCAAGGGACACCTTCGAATGGCTGCAGTGACAGGGAGGACACTTATTGCTTCTATCCAAGGATTTCTGCAATCCTGCTGTGCTGAGGGGCAGGAATTCCATGTCCTCAAACTTCACTCAGACTTCACAACTTGCTTTGGTTTCTGTGGGTGTAGCCCTTTGTGTGGAGCAATGCTGGAGTCCAGGAAATCCGGAAAACTTCTCCTGACCCTGTGGGGATTCATTTTATCCCTAGAGCCCCCCAAAATAGCTTTAGCCTTCGACCTAAGTCCATGGGAGCACCTGCCCTCACTTCTGGATGAGCTGAGAGCACCAAAGAAATGAAAAAAAATTTGTTTGGTGTACCACAGAGTGTGCATTTGTAGTTTTAGATTTTGCTCTATATATTAATATAGAGACAACATGGAGAATCTAGGATGTTGGCTTCTTGTTTTTCTTCTTCTTCTCCTTCCTTTTTTCTCTGACCTAAGTTCCTGTGATTTAGTAATTGGTAGAAAGAACTTAGTGTGGAAGAGGCATGTTAACAAAATTGATACTTAATTGGTTTTAAAGACAAAATAGAATACCCAGAGATTGTTAATTGGGTGATAAAGGTATAAAAGCCACCTGCTCTGAGCAGCAGCAGTTATTGTACTCCTGGAAGCAGCAGCAGAGGCTGTGCTTCTGAAAGTTAGATAAGAAATAATAAACAATCCTTGAAGCAGCAGAAAGAAGTCTCACTTTGTTTTTCCTGATGTGGGACATTGAGAAGGAAGATTGCGGGGCCAGGAGCCGAGAACGGGGCTGATAGACCCTGACAGAGCAACCCCCTTCTAGGGTTTTCCTTTTGTCCCTTCCTTTATGTTTGTCTTTTGATGTGTCACTCTAAACGTGCTTTGAGTTTGTCTCACCACAGCAGGAGACACGGGGCTGGGGTGTCACTGTGGAACACCTTTGGCTCCCCGAGGATGGGGTGCTCTGTGCTGCTCTGTGTGCTTTTTGTGCTTTTCCCTGGAAGTGTGTAACAGATCTGAGGAACGTTTGCATTTGGCAGTACAAAATACTCAAATTTCAGTTATTTATTGAAGACTAAAGGGCAATTTTGAAACTATCAGGACTATTCAGAGTTGTCTGTGGAGGTGTAGCATAATTCAAAGTAGATTATTGTGTTGCTGGGAGATGCAGCATAACTCAAAGTAGATTATTTTGTTGCTGAACCAGAGTTTTACGTCATTTTTTGTCAGTCCCAATGAGATAGAAAGCTAATACAATTATCTAGGTTCATGAAGAGAACTTGGGAAAAATCACCTGCATTTTTTTGCTAGGAAAAAAGAAAGTGCGCACTTTTTTTTTGTCCTGGTGCAAGAAATAAGACATAGAAGTGAAAGATCTTAAAGCCAGAGAGCCTTGAACCATGGTGGTGTGGTGGCACATGGAAGCAAAGGAGCCCTGGACCAAAATCCACCTCCAGGCCTCTCTGGAGTCTGTCTCAGGTAGCTGAGGAAGCACTGACTTCTTATAATGACACACATCCATAAATTCCTCATAACTACTGTGTTAGCCTAAGTTCACAGGCATCCAGAACTTTCCCATAGCTTCACATCCAAGGATATCTCTGTGTTTTTGTGCCTGGGCATGGGAAAAGTTCATGTAAAGATTCCATAATTGTTAAATTACAGTTAAAAACCTTCCAGACTCTAATTTTATGCCTCATGGCTTGACAGGATTGGAGAATACATTTTCATTTAAGGAAAAAAAAAAAAAAAAGCTTTATTTTTGATTTGTGGTGTCTCTGTATAGGAGAGGTCTTTATATTAGATAGCAGCTGGACTGCTTTTGAAGTGGGCAAAATACAGCAGGAGCCAGTAAGAACTTCTTTTTTCTTTTAGTTTTTTTCATTTTTGAGCATTCATGTGTTTTGTCTCTGACCTGGAGGAGGTTGTTTATTGCCAGGTTCCTCTTTCTGTTCTCCCCTTGCTCACATGAGGTGGAAGGCACACTCACAAACAGAACATTGTTATCTGCACAGATGTGCCTGTCCCTGTCAGTGCTCACAGCCCCACTCGGTGAAATTCAGGTGCTGCTTGGTGAGAATACAGAGCTCATTCAAGTCCTGTTTCAAAGAATGTCCACTGGGTCAGAAACAAGGGATCACACATCCTAAAGCACTACAAGGATTACACGTGTGATTGCTGGGAGATCAAACTCACTGTCTTCTACGGCAAAGTGAAACATCTGAGCTCTTCAAAGAGTTCCCTTTTTTATCACCCATGCTGACTGCAGGGCTTTGAACAAAAACCTCTTTTGAAAAGTGTTTCCCAAGATTATGTTTTTTTCACTGTTGTGTGTTAAAAAAAGGTGTGTATTGTGTGTTTTGGGAGGGGGGAAGTGTGGAACTGGGAAGGACATTGCTACTTTAAAGGCAAAACTCATTTTACATGCAATTCAAGCGGTGCCATAATAAAACCTCATGTCTCAAAGATATTATCTGAAAAATAATAACTCAACCACCTGAAAGAGTCCAGGGTTGGTGGAGTTCACTGAAGTTCAGTGATTTTCTGCTGTGCTTTCTCAGTCTCTGTAATCTGTTTTTGCAATTACTCTGCCATATCATTGCTCAGAAATGTATGGGATGCTACTACTTCAGGCAACACATTTGGATTTCGGGACCATTTTTGATCACTGATGCAAGTTCAGAGGGTTATTCCATGCAAAATCCAGGTGGTCCCACAATTAATACAGTAGAACTGTTTTTCTCTCTACACAAATGTGAATGCTCTTGGTGCAATTGGGAAAAAAACCCCACAGGAACACAAAAGGGGAATCTACAGATGTCATGGTCCCTGGTTTGAGATGAAAATTGTTCCCTCCAAAGTAACAGCCTCATTTGTAGCTCTGTAGTTCAACTTGCCATAAACTTTGAAGAGAAAATGATTTTTGCTTCCACAGTAAGTGCAGGCCTTGAAGTACCTAGGGAAAGGAAGAAAGGAATTAAAATGTTTTTCTGGGCTTTAGACAGTTTAGTTCAGTGTAAAGTTGGAAATTTGAAGAGTAGATGGGGGAGATGATTCTTTCTGATCACCTCAGGTGGTCTTTTGGATGGGGCTTGCATAAGGTTGGGTGTGACAAGGAACTGCCCTGATTTGGTTTGCTGTGTCTCATAGAGAAGTGGCATCTTGACAAGAGGAATGTTGTGTTTTCCGGTGTTGTTGTGAACCTGCAGCTCTGGTGGCTGTAGGGATGTAAGAAGAGATGGAGGGGCAGTAAAAACAACTGCATTAATGTCAGGAGTGGGTTGGTTGCATCCTTCAAGGATTAGATAAACTCACTGAGATTTATTTCTTCTGGAAACTGCTCCTGCTTGGTCCAGCACGTGAAAACAATGCTTGGAATTGTTTCTCTTATACAGTGCTGTAGGATATTTGGGTTGTTTTCCTTCCAAATGTATCATTTCTCTCATATAGTGCTGTGGGATATTTGGGTTGTTTTCATTCCAAATGTATCAACTTCCCATATTTTTGAGCAATAAAACATTTGTGTTTCTCCTTTAGTTACAAAGCCACGGCCCCTTTTTCATTAAGTCTGTAATGAATCTTGCAAATGTGCTGGAGTGCATCATGGCATCACAGACTGGGAGGGCTGAGGCTCTCCTCTTCCTGCTGCTTTCCTGATATTCTACAGAAACAGCAGTTCCTTCTGACTCATTCAGTGTTGTGGGACTGCCTTGCTCTGTCTTTGGTCAAATATGTTCATGAGACATTAACTAAATGAAAATCTTATTTCTGTGCTGTGTTACCTGGCCAGCCCTGTCCTTGGAATGTGTTCTTTATTCTGTACCTGAGAGTCTAAAATGATCAAACTGAACTCTCCTTCAGGAGAGTGATCCATTAACAAGGAAGGAAGGAAATGAAAATCCCCAAAAACAAAGAACATTTCTGGCTGTGTGTACTCTATGGTAGATTTCTTCCAGCTAACTCTTTGAGCTCTTCCAGCAGCTTTCCCCTCTCCTGCCTAGGTCCATGACTTGTGTAACGACTGAATTAGATACTGAAGAGGTGGCACTGCACACTGTAGACCAGTCCTTGAGGTGCTCTGTAAAAGCCTGGCCAGCAGTATTTTGGGTACAACACAGAACTATAAAATTGACTAAGTATTCCCCCAGGCTCTTCTCCTTGTCACTTGCTGTTGGCTTGTGCTTCAAGGCAAGCTGGAGATGCTGCAGTCGCTATTTGAGAGGCTCTGGAAGCCTTGCAGCACAATGTGCCTTGGGTTGAGTCTGTGTGGAATGTGCTGAAAGAGAAACTGTCTCTGTCATCACCCTTTTACCCAGTAAAAAGTGTTACCTGGTGTTCTAGAGGAGGTCTGGCTGAAGAGCTACCAGATACTTGTATGCTTGATTATTATGTCCTCTGACAAGGGTTTTCAGATTGTTTCTGGTTTTCTTTGTGACGTGAAGCTATTGAGGAGAGTTTTTCTTGACTGTAATAAGACTTTAATAATGCTTCAAATGAAGAACCTAATCCAGTTTTGGACACTGCAGAGTTACATGTGGAAAGCTACAGAAAGAGCCTGAAGGAAAACAGTAAGAGCAACCTGGAAGACAAGATTTAATCATTAGAACAGTTTGGTTGGGATGACAGCACTTAAAGAACATAATATTCTTCCAGAACATAAAAGGAAAGAAGAGAGTAATCTCTTCCTTCTGTCTGTAGTGGACAGGAATAGAAGTTAATGGGATTAAATAGCAGCAAGAAAGATTCAGCTGAGGCTTTAAAGAAAAGCTTTTTAACATCAGGGCTAGTGAAGCACTTGGCTGGATTGTGTGAGGAGGTTGTGCCACGTGGCTGGAGGAGAATGGAGTCAGAAATGACAGAGCTGAAGACAATTCTCGTGCATGTAACACACGAGGGCTGTTTCCCATCCGTGTTTTCTGTGTCTCTTCTCACACTGTGCCTTACAGGCACTTGGAGCCTGTTGATTGATGAAATGACAGCGATTTTGCAAAGTGGGTTGTGTTATAAATGCTGGCAAACCCTGGGAGGGGAGGGCACATCTCACCTGCCTGGAGCTGCAGGACAGACCCACATTTCCCTGCCCAGGTCACAGCTTGGGCAGTGACTGAGCCCAGCAGGTGTTTAGAGGAAAAGATTTCCTTCTCACACCCAGAGAGGTTTGGATTTGACCCCACTGGGCAGGGTTGTGATCACCTTGCTTTGATACGACTTGGCTTCACAGAAAAACTCGTGGAGGAGAAAGCCAAAGCTTGGTCTGTAATTCCTGCTTCAAGACCCATTTGGCAAACTTAAAACTATGCTCTGAAATGTAATTTACTGTCATGCAAGAATTAAATGGCATCAACGGGGAAAAAAAGATAAATTTATTCTTTACCTAGGAAAATCTTTTGGTAGTAATGCTCAGAGATGTGTGTGCCTATAATTAAATGCCCAATTTAATATGAGCATCTCACCTTGATAATTAAGCAATAAAGACAAATCAGAATGCATTTCTAGGTGCTTATAACCTGACTTGGGTGGTACTATAAGGCATGAGGCCAAAGATTAAGTGGCTTAAACCACCTGAGAAATTAATTAATACTTAGAAATTTGCTGCCATTGAGAACTACATTGCACATAGAACTGAGGAAAGTTGATGGTGTTACTGGGAATTTCACACAATGGACCTGAAAGCTTTAGGACTCTTCAACACTGGGCACATTAAGTACTATCAGAGTATCATTTCAGGCTTTAGTGTACTAATTTAGGATGAAAATCTAAGGGGCTGGTGGTGGTTTTAAGGGCATGAGAACAATACTGAATACAATAATATTTCTCCACTTCATCTTGTTCCATTTGTTACCTTCTTGTACTCCCTTCACATTTTTTTTTTCCAAAACCCAAAGAATTATGTGTATATTGCACCCAATAATATGCTCCTCATATATAGCAGCAAAATCTAGGTGTGAGTGCACATGCATCTTGTTCCAGTTTTTATCTCTAACTCTACAAAACTTCTCTTAATATATCCCAGGGCAGTGATTTATGCCTGTGGCTTCACCAAGCTCTGTGCACATGTTGGTGTTTGCCAAAGCTGGGCTCTCTGGGTGCTCCTTTGAGAGACTCCAGCGTCCTGTGCTGGGTATTGAGCAGAGGAGGAGCTGAATGTTTAATAGTTTTATGATTCTCTGTGTTCACTTCATAAAGCAGCCGACACCAGAGTCTGTTCTGTGGTATCCAACTTCCCACCAGAGCTCTGATGGTAATGGATTTAGGCTGGATTTACAGGCATGTAGGGAATCTGAAAAAATCAAGCCATTCTAGTATATTTTGACAAATGAAACCATTATACATTTTGGTGGGGGTGGATTTTTTTTTTCCTTCGATTCATTCAAGATTTATGTTCTTCATTTCCTTCTGTTTCCGTGCACATCCCCAGAATATCTCTCTAAAATTTTGTTTTTTGATTACTGCAAGGTAATGGATTCCTAGAACTAGCACACATACCCATGTACAATTTTATGTCAGTGGGGACTTGATGAGAGCTGTAGAGATGATAGTTCTAGCTGTCATCAAAGATGTGATGCCTGTCTGTTTATTTTTGGTTGGATGAAATATAATTGCTCTTCTGGTTGACAGTAATAAATGGTGTTGACTGGAGTGTGCTCTTCTGATTGCTTCAGTGAGTGACATGTATCATGTGCTGATTTTTGACTATGAAACAAATATCAGGAGAAAGCAGATTATTAACCTTTTGCAATGATGTGAGAATTAGACCCTACAAAATGGAGTAAAGAAGGATCTCATGCTCCTTGGTGTTTAGTGACGATGAAGTAGCATCAACAGGAAACTATTAATTCTCTCTCAATTCATTCTCCCAAGAGAGGATATGTGCTTATTTTTTTTAAATGCTAAATATTATTTTTAAAATGAAACTAAGATATTATGTATAACACCACAGGAACTTTTGAGTTGAATCGAATTTATTCAGAAATCTCTGTTCCACTATTTTTTTTTTTTTTTTAAATGTAAAACTGACATATCTCAGCAGAGATGTGTTTGCAGTTCCAGAATTAGAACTGAGATTTGGGATGCACTAAATGTCTTTGGTTACATTTTGGCCCAAGTTCTGTTTCATTTGAATAAACAAACTTTGGAAGGGCTTGAGGGGAAGTGATTGAAAAGGAGAGATTAGATTTTCATTGCCATTTCCAAAAAGAAATATATTCCAGGCTCTCTGTATTTCTGCAGTGTCTGAAACGTTCCTCTTTCTCTTGTGGCTCTGCAAATGTTCTGCCTGGCACTCATCTCATCTCCCTCTGTGTTGGGTTTCTAAATTTATTTCCTAATGATTTATTTGTGACATTTTTCTATGCTTACTCATACTCCTATAGTGATGCCTAAACTCCTGCACTCAAGTTCGTCTTCAAGTACATTTTTTCAGAGAATTTAGGGATACTGAGTTGAAAATGAGAGCAAATGTCTGCTTCTCAATATAATGGAGTACCTGCCAGCTTCCTTTGGAATATCCAGAAATATTTCTCCCACACAAATCTCCTGCGTGGAAGAATGTCCCAAAAGACAGCAAAAATCCTGCTTGATCGAAATTGAGTTTTTTCCATCGTTTACATAATCTCACTTAAATTGTTTTATTACTTAGTAAGATGTTTTTATTTGTTGCATTTGTTGTACTGCAGAATTTAGGGAATGCTGCAGATCAAGCTAAAATGTTGGTAATCAGGAACAGTGCATTTTTTTCCAGGTGATATTTTTCTTGTGCCACTTTAAGAATGTTTTTTTCACATTTACTCACGTAATATTCCAAATACAACTTCTGGACCTACCAATCTTATAAACTAGGAGGATTATCTAATGCTCTGGTTCAAAGCATGGAGAAAGGAGAGAGGGAGAAATGTTCCTGAGCATATAATAATGATAATAATCATCAGTCATTATCTTTGAGATGATGAAAAACGGGAAGGCTTTTAAATAATAGCACTCAAAATGCTCAGGGAAATAAAAGGAGATGTTGTGGGCTTAAAGAGATAACGTGACAAACATATTCTGCCTCTACTGGGCAGCATCTGGGCAGAGAGGACAAAATAAAGATTGTGTGCAATACAGGCATTTGTAAACACTTAGGGGGAAGAATGCAGGCTGATACCGAGAATATAACTATGAAGAGCTGAATGGGAATTAAAAAGGGGGGAAAAGTGAACTAATTCCATTAAAGCTCAGTCCTGGGAAATGTATTAGAATGAGTCTTTTCCTTGCCTGGGGTGTTGTAGCCTGGCATGGAAAGTGCAGTGCCAGGTCATTTCCTGCAGTGTGCTGTCCAAAGGCAGGAGGGATTATCTTAGTGATCTGTGGGCCTGAGGCGTTTCTGAGTTAACATCTTGGTTTGTGTAAACATAATGCTTGGGAGAAGTTGAATTATAATATTTGTCCATCACCTTTGCTGCTGTTTGTTGCTGTTGAAGACCCAGTAGCAATATGAGTATTTGCGTTGGGTAGGATCATGAGGTTGTCACATCACCTCTTCCATGGAGGTTTAATGGATGGGACACATAATTTGAGCCGTGTGTGGTGACACTTGCCTTTGTTCATTGAGTAGCTCTACCACCCACTTGAGCTGCTTCAGGTCAGAGCAGTTTTTGAGTTCCAAGTCTTTGGTTAACAGGTGGCCAAAAGAATTCTTAGGAGAAGCTGTATTTAAAAGTATACGTGTTGTAACCTGTGAGGACTTTGAGGACTTCCCAGCTTGACGTGATTGATTTTACTGGTACCTCTTCCAAGAATTTCCATCTCTAGCCTTATTCCTTCTGGTGCTATCTGCGCTATTGATCACGTAGTAGAGGTCGATCACAGATCAGTAGCTGCTAATTTACAAATGTGCTTTCAGTCTCCAGAACTCCTGATGCACTAATGAGAAATCCGAGCGTCATTAGTGACTGCCCTGAGAAATATCCCAGGCATTGTCCAGGGACCATTGGAAAACAGCTACGTCTGTGTCAACAACCCTCTTCATGTAGCTGCTTGCATGGATTCTGCAAGGCCCTATTTTGAATGTGTTCCTTCCTCACTCTGAGGTTTTTTGTTGTTCACTGTGTTTCTGGTGTGACAATCCTGCTCCTCCTACTGCACTGGGCTACAGTTTCGTATTTCCTTGTGAGAAAAGTGAGACCTCGAGATGCATTCCTTGCTTTAATTGCCCATTGTATTCCAACATGCTCCTGTTTATATTGTTCAGTCTGTAGCATTATGTGCATACAAATCCCTGTAACTTGAATGTAAAGCAGAGAGAAATAAATGTCTTCAGTTAGCATCCAGATGCAGAGGGGAACTGTTCAAGGCGAATTCCATGCTGCAGATTGCACACAATCAATCCGGTTGGAAAGGGAGATTCCAGTGCTTTTGTAGCTGGCTGCCAGAACAGGGCAATTACACAGCAACCACCCAGCCCTGAGCCCTGTTCCAGGAGCCTGAGCATGGAATTGAAAAGAGTATGATACATTGAAGAGCCACCTGTTTCCTCTAAGCATTATAGAAAGATGTAAATATCTCACTTCAGAAAATCTTAAGAACAAGTATTTCCTGAATCATGAAGAATTTATCTCCAAGGTTACCTACCCTGTGCCACAGGTGGAGTCAAACACAAGATACAATATTTTGTATATTGTGGGGTGAAAACCTCAGAAAGCTGATGGTGGCTCTCACTTTGGAGCACAGCGTGTGCTCCATCTCACACACAGGCATTTCCTACCTCAGGATTCTCTGCCCTGCCCTTCCTCACTGCATATGAAAATCCACAAAGATTAAAGACCCCTTATGAAGGGCACATTCAAATCTGAAGAGCTAGAGATACTCAACTTGAATTTCTCTTGGAGCAGGCTGAAACAGAGTGGTTGTCCTCTGAGCTGGGGGTAAAGTGTTTTCAGAGTCAGCGACTGAAAAATTAGAGAGCAGCTATTTTGGAAGGAGTTTGTCTGAAGTCTGCTTTATATCCTAGGTCTGTGCTAAAGGGCAGACTTGAATTTTTGACAAATGGGACCATTATGCTTTTTCAATAATGCTCCTGAAAACTGCCTTTTTAAAATCCTCCCAACCTATTAAAACCATTTGAGATTTCAAATAGGTCAACATAAATACATCAACATCTGTGATTATCCGCTGACAAAAGCTTCGTCTGCTTTGGACAAAATAACATCTGAAGTTCAGACCTTCCTATTAAAGAAACAATCTAAACAAAAGTTTGCTGAAAATTCAAAAGCAACAAAAAGCAATGTGGAAGTGCTGAATGATAAGACTACTGTTTTATTAATAGTATGGCTTGCCTTAATCTCAGAATTCAATGGCAAACACAGAAATATTCAGGGATTTGCAGCAGGGGGCTGCTCCGTGAGGGTGGGACGAGTCAGGAGCACTGGCAGAAATTAAGCAGCAACTTCACTTCCTACGCAGAATTCCATTCATAAAAACACCCCTTTGAGGACTGACAGAAAGAGAAGCTCCAAATGCCAGTGTCTGTTATAATGTTTGTGGCTCTTGTCTACACACAGAACTTCTGCTGCCTTTCATCAGCATGACATGTTCATCAAAGAAAACTTCTTTTATTCCCATTTGGTTACTGTTACAGTTTTGGACTAGGAAAAGCAAGTACAGAGATGAAAGCAGACTGTCAGCAGTGGCTGAGAGTTGTTTCCCTCTATTTCTGGTTAGCTGGAGACAGATCTCTGTGAGCACTGATGCTCCAGTGACCAATTCAATCCCTGGACCTGGCTTGTCCTGTCACTTCATGGTCCTGAATGCAGCTTTTTGGGGCATAATTTCTTGGGGTTGGCTCCTGCAGAGAGGCCACTTCATTTCTTCTTTTGCTATGTAACAGCCAAATTTAGTAACATCCATGAGCTGATCCCAGAGATTTTGGTAAAACTGGAGTTACTCCAGTCACTGAGTCAGCTCTGGCATGGTTCAGGGCCTGGAAGGGCAGCATATGCCCCAGATAACCAATTTCTATTCCTACTGCTTCTTACTCAGCAGTGGGATTTTGCCAAACTGTCTGACCTTTTAGAGGAATTTTAGATGAAAGAGAAATACCTGAAGTTACAGCAGTTGTGGTTCAAGCTGGAAGCTTCCAAGCATGGGTGTCTGTCTCTAATGCAATGATTACAATATTATTGTATCAAAGGAAACCCTTTTTTCCTGTTCAACCTGAGGAGTATTTTTCCTGCTCGATACAGGTAGAAATTGAAATCTGAGGCCATATAGGTGTTCCCATTTCACATGTCAGTCACACTTGGGGCTATTGATGGATAGCAGAATTAAGATTTTAGTATTTTCCTGTACTCTATTTAAAAGTTCTAGGAAAAAAAATCAAACCACTCCCCTCATCCCCCCCAAAAAAAACAACAGGAAGAGGATTTTTACCTTGCTCTCTATTCTAAGGAAGGAATTTGTTCTCCAGAGCATCAGCTTCTGAGTGTGCAGCCTTCATCTGTGGCTCTTTACATATAACTCTGTACAACCAGTTTGGTGTGTTCTTTTTTATTCTTTTGAAGCATTAGACACAAAAGGAGGAAAAAAGAGTTACAGACTTTTTATCTAATGTGTTTAGATTTATGCCTTTATTCAAAGCACAGACATCAAGTTTCTTAGTTCCTTTTGCAACAGTGTATTGTAGGCAAAAGTACAGTTATAATTGCAGCAGTTATCTTCCATGGGAGACTCTTATCATATTAACATATTGAAGTAGTTTTGATCTGTTTTCTGTCTGAATCCCATGGATCTTTATGCATACATAATGATAACTTGCATATGAAAGTCTGTATCGTTCTTGAATCAGGCTTCAACTGCTGAGTGCTACATTTGATCTGCTTCACCACCAAGTTCCTCACTGTTGGTGTATTTGATTGGGGAACTGGCATCTCCAGAGCCTGGCACTTTCCAGCTTAATTCAGGACATGGAATCACAGAACGGTTTGGATTGGAAGGGACCTTAAAGCCTATCTCATTCTAACCCTCTGCCATGGGCAGGGACACCTCCCACTGTCCCAGGCTGCTCCCAGCCCCAATGTCCAGCCTGGCCTTGGGCACTGCCAGGGATCCAGGGGCAGCCACAGCTGCTCTGGGCACCCTGTGCCAGGGCCTCAACACCCTCACAGGGAAGGATTTCTTCCTAATACCTGATCTAAATCTCTGCTCTTTTAGTCTGAAACATTTCCCATGGGGTTTGTTTGCTGGTTCATGCCCCACACTGCAGAAGAAAGGATTTTGCAAGGGTCAAGGCACTGCTCCAACAGGAAGGCTGAGGAGCTGGTGAACATTCCCAGTGCAGACAGCAGACTGGATTTTGTCCACAAAAATTCCCCAGGAGAACTTCAGACTACTTGCTTCTTAAACTTTGAGGAACTTCTGGGTTTGAACAAACAAACAAACAAACCCCCAAGAATTAGAATTATTCACTAAAGAATATAAAGTTATCGCCCTGCTCTCTCGCTCAAGATTATTTTATGAAAGCAAGCTGTAACTTCCCATTCCCTGATCCCTATTTGCTGTGGAGGCCTGGACACATCCTTTCCAGCTCTCTTTTCAGCTCATCTGTGTAGCAAAGCAAGCGATTAGCACACAGCTACAGCCTTACAAGAGCATTAGCACGATTTAATGAAGAGTCATGGAAGTCTCCTACAAGGAACACGAATTTGTGTGCTCCCACACACTGCACAGGTCCTCCCTCACACAGCCAGTTCTGCTTGAGGAACATCCACAGCTCCCTCAGAGCATGGAACTGGAGTGGCCATGAGCACATTCTCTGCAGTCTTCAGAAGGGAAAATGATGAAGGTAATAGCTATGCAAGTGTGCTGCTGTTCCATTTTTAAGCTTTCCCACAAAGCCCTGTATGGATGCATTCATCTTGAAACGAAAAAAATTCATAGAATCACAGGATTTCCTGAGTGGAAAGGACCAACAAGTATCATCGAGTCCAACTCCTGCCCCTGCACAGGACAACCCCAAGGATCCTACCGTGTGCTCCTGGAGCTCTGGCAGCCTCGGGGCTGTGCCCATTCCCTGGGGAGCATGGGCAGTGCCCAGCACCCTCTGGGGAAGAACCTTTCCTGATATCCAACCTGACCCTCCCTGACACAGCTCCAGCCCTTCCCTGGGTCCTGCCCTGTCCCAAAGCAGAGATCAGAGCTGGCCCTTGGGAGGAGCTGCTGTCCCAGTGAGGTCTGACCTCAGTCTCCTCTTGTCCAGAGCCCTTAACAAATTGAACTGTGCTTTTAATGAGCACAGACAGGAAGGTCAACCCTAATGGACCTAAAAGTACACCCAGAGGATTGTTTATATAGCAGAAAATGATCATAAAATCTTTTAGGTTAGAAAAGACTTCTAAGACCCAGAGGCCCAACCTTTTCCTGAACACCACTGTGCCCACTAAACTACATCAGGGAGCCCCATGCCTGCTCATGTCCTCATTTACAGGCAGATGGAAATGCAGAGGCTGATTTGCAGCCCTACCTGCTTCCATCCTATCCCATGGGCAGGAGCAGGGGAAGTTCACCAGCCGGGAAATTCAAATCACCACGGGCGCAGAGCTCTGTGTTCCTACAGCCACCAACTCCAACACACAACCACAGCCCATGGAAGGGCTTGGACAATCTGCATGCACACAGATCACAGCTGGATGAAGCTGGACTGACAAGAGGCACATCTGGTTCTGGGGCTGCACTGCTCTCACCTGTGCCTTGTGAAACAGAGATGATGAAAACAAGGTTTACAGCGCTACCTAAAATTACGCTGCTAATCAGCAAGTTAGTCATGCCCTAAAAGTTAGGGAAAAGCTCATTTGTCCACATCAAGATCTTTTTTACTTCAGAATGGGTTTTTTTTCTGCGTGAATAGAGTCTCTTCCACTGGCTGTTTCTTACTGTGTATAAATAAATAAATAACCAAAAAGAGCTGAAGTGGAAAAAAAGCAGTGCGTTCTGTTTTCGGCAACTATGACTTGATTCTTTGCTGCCATGGCTTCAGCAAGGCTAGAAGGAAGTAGATGGGCATTCATGTGTGAGAAAAAGCCTATGTTTTTAACAGAATTAGGCAGCTGAGCTCATTTCCACCCCATTAGGATCACTCTATGAGACAGTGCTGCCAATGAAAGTGCAAGAGATTAGTTTTCCCCTCAGTAGCTTAAGCAATGCTCTGGGCACCAAACACAGATCACGACGCTTTTCAGGGATATTGCAAAGCTCATGCAGGGAACTGATCCACATCCTGCCTTTCAATTTCTCAGCAAAGCCATTTCCACACAAACACACCACTGTGCTCTGAAAGAGTTTATTTGGAAATGGAAAGAAGAGAAAGGAGCTAGATGCTTATTGGAAATCCATTTGCTGGAAGTGTGTTAAGGAAAGCTAAGAGTTTCTAAGAAAAGGTCTGTTAATAGGTTACTGAAACATTCCAATAACTACTGCCACAGCTTGGCACCACAGGTCTGCAAGTTGTAACAACATTTACGGTGAGACACACTTTTTATTCATTTGTCATCAAATTTATATAAAGAGCACACCTTATTCCTAACCTCATTTTCCTCTAATATTCCTATCTACAACAAGTGGTGAAAAAGTCAGTTGGATGGTTGGTTGTTCTCCAGCTGTTAATGATTTCCTCCTGTTCAGAGTAAAGGGCAAGAAAGAAGGGCAGAGAAAAAATAATTACTGCTTGGCTATTAAAATAACAGCATTCCTACCGGAGATGTGTTAGCATTTGCTCCTTGATTGGTTATAACTCATCCTGAGAAGCAGAAGATTAGAAATGTCCTGGATCTCCAAGTGGTATCCATTCAGATCCACTCAAGATTTACACACAGTCATCTTCTCTTCATCTCCAGAAAATCCTCCT
This sequence comes from Vireo altiloquus, assembly GCA_013396875.1. Taxonomy (NCBI): domain Eukaryota; kingdom Metazoa; phylum Chordata; class Aves; order Passeriformes; family Vireonidae; genus Vireo; species Vireo altiloquus. The sequence goes on from VZRF01006971.1 coordinate 641,765, forward strand.
CATCTTCAGAAAATCTCCTGTGAAATTTAAAACTCAAGAGCATCACAGCTGCAAAGTGAAGTGGGTCCAGTTAGAATGAAGAGACACAGAACCATTCCGTGAGGATTGTCCATTTTTCTCACGATTCAGGAGTAACAGCTACTCATTTTTCCATCACACACAGGGAATCTCTGTATGATGGGGATGAGCTGATTCCCTGGCCTTGATGACATCTGGAGGGATTTCCTCTCTACACCATTCCATATTGGCAGAAACCACTAATAATAATCACTGAAAAAAACCCAGCAATAATAATGAAAACCCAGTAGCAACAATCCCAAAATCTCCAATTTCTAAGGCTGGATAATTACTTAGAGCAACCTAGAATATGCCACAACCATAATGATGATGAAGTTAGGCAAATGGGGAGTCCTCGGGAATGTGGTTGGAAATTGAGCTGGAGGAAAGAGGACAGAGATGCCAACTGGTTCCTTTCCCCAGTTATTCCCTTAACCAGACCAAGAGACGTTGAAATTCCTGCAGCTGAGCTCTGGCTGCAATGCACTCCAACAACCCATGTTTATGAAGGGTCTAGATAGAATTTATGACCAGCTGTTTAATTCTAATTTCATGCTCATGTCCTCCTTCCGCCGGGGTGTTGAAGTCAGCAGTGCAATGCCATTAAGGCCACGGATGGTTAGCTCTTATGGGAATGTATATATTTGAACAAATGTGCATTTCCAAATGCTACACACACTTGTTGGGGTAGTGGAGGACAGATAAGAGTTTGCTCTGAACAAAATCAATGCACTGCGTTTAGCCCAATAATTGCCCTTTTCCAGCATGTGCTTGCATTTTAGCTCAAACAAAAATAAAGCAAAACAATTTTTGCCTGAGGGAAGTGCGAGGAGAGCAGAGTGGGATGGGCAGGGTCAGCATTTCTTTAGCACCGTTTTTATCTGATCAGCCTGACACTAAGAAAAGACCCTTAAAGGATTTTAATAGAGGCATTTTGTAGGAGAAAATACAAATAAAACAGCTCTTCAGAAACACTGTCAAGCCTATAAAAAGTGTAGCTGCTAACCGAGCCAGGACTCTCAGTGTAATCTGAACGCAGAGCAGTGTCAGGATTACAGCAGTCTGGGTAATACTCCCCAGCAGACATTTTTTAAAATTCAATTTCAATGTCATTGAAATCCAAGCCATTTTCTCAGTCCAAGAATAACTCTTTAAATACAGCATTCTTTTTTTTTTTTTTAAATTATTATTTAAATGCTGCTGGATTAATTGCCTGCTCAGAAAATACTACGCAATTCCAAACTGTTCTTCATACCTGTAATCTCCCTGCTGTCACAGGGTCCCAGTGCACATCCACAGATTTCTATCATCAGACATAGAGTCATGGGATGGTTTGAGGTGGAAGGGACCTTAAAGCCCATCCAGTGCCACCCCTGCCATGGGCAGGGACACCTTCCACTGTCCCAGGCTGCTCCAAGCCCCAATGTCCAACCTGGCCTTGGCCAGGGATCCAGGGACAGCCACAGCTTCTCTGGGCACCCTGTGCCAGGGCCTCCCCACCCTCTTCCAGTTTCTTTAGGCACTGGAAGGGGCTCTGAGGTCTCCCCAGAGACTCCTCTTCTCCTGGTGAACCCTCCCAGCTCTCCCAGCCTGGCTCCAGTCCTTGGGGCACTTCTGTGGCCTTTTTTCCTTTCTACACCAGGCCCAAGTCTTCCTTGTGCTGGGAGCCTCCGAGCTGGATGCAGTGCTCACCCAGTGCTCCTTCTCCTTCCCAGCACCTGAGCTGGCCAGGAATACCTGTGTGCTGGGCAGGACCACCTCCCCTTGTGCTGGCAGAGCAGACACTGAGCTGGATGCAAGCTCCAGTCTCAGCTTCCCTCCCTGCCCCAGGAGCAGTGCAGGATTAAGTGACAAGTCTGGCTTTTCATCACAGGGAAGTGTAAGATTGGAAATGCCAGAAATGTATTCTTATGTGACGGCTGGCATTTCAGCTGATGAACTAAATAAGGCTGATTTAGGGTTATTTCTACCTGGGTATTAATTTCTGCTTATAATAGAAGCACCAGACATGTGCTGTCCAGTGCAACAGAATGCAGGTTTTTTTCACGTCTCAAAGCCATCTCCTAGCAAGTTGGATTTGTCACATCTTGGATAGGAGGATTATCTTCACAAGAGTATTACCCCTGTAGCTGAAAATTTCTGATTCTTAATTTCTGTTTCTTCTTTCTTCATACCTTCCTTATTTTCTGGCTGACGGACTGTACACGCACAGTACACTCTGTTTTTTAGCTGTTTGATGTTATTGCCTCCTGTTTGTGGAAGTCACGCTCAAGCTAGTTCTAACCTGCCTGTAAAAGCATATCCCAGAAGAGAATGGGATCCAACAGGAAAACAACAGCCCTGTATTTAATGAATTTTTTCAGTGACATTTGCAGCGTTTATGGAGTTTAAGTGGCTGCACTGCTAAGGATGCACAGTCCTTGCATTTGAGAGCTAGGCTGGTATGAATAAGTATAAAGCAGACTGGAGAGGTGACAAGCATGTTTCTTTGAACCCTCATTCCTGGAGATTAAAATCTCATTCCTTTAGGAAGGAAGAGAAAGTAAGGAACCCCTTTCAGTAAGTGATCAGGTGTGTGTGTGTGTCTTGACAGCAGGGAAACTCTCCATGGCTTTGTAGTCTCACCAGATTGACCTCAAAGTCTGTTGTGATTCCAGTGCTAGGTTTTCATGCCCCTCTGCTTTAGGTATAAATGGATTAAGCAATAACATTAATTGATAAATTTATGCATGGGCATGTAAAAAAGGATTTCACACATTCTGAGATTAACTGCAAGGATGTCAGGCCATCTAAAGCTTGGAATTTTGTGTGAACCTGAGCTTAGATGTGGCACCTGGGGTCATGCTTTAGTGGTGGGTCAGTGCTGGGTCAACCTTTGGACTCAATGACCTTAGAGGGCTTTTCCAGCCTTAATGATTCAGTGATTCTAAGATTCTATAACAGCATTTTTCCTACCTCATCTGACACAGGGACACCTTGGTTTGCAGGGCTGGCAGTAGGGTGTTCCCAGTTTTATTACGCTGACACCTGTAGCCCCTAACATGGATGGTTTTAAGGAATTCAGTAAGAGGGGAGACCCTGCATGGTGCCAGGGTTGTTGCTCTGCTCTCTGTTCCTGGGCTGATGCCCTGGGAGTGCAGGTTGGTCACATTCCTCTAATGAGGCAGCCTGTGAGGGCATGACTGATTCAAACTGATGGATTTATTCCAGCCAACTGCAAGTCTTGTTGCAATAATACCTTTGACAAAAATTGAAGTTAAACTGCTTGTTCTGAGTTGGTACAGAAATCTCCTTATGCTGCTCCCTGGATAATAACGTTAATTTGTGCAGAAGTTGCTATGGGAGTGCATAAAGAGATTTGTGCTCTGTGGGTAATCTATAACTTAGAACTGTTCTCAGGATTCTTAACTCCTTAATTAACCCTAATGTGACCAGTTGGCTTCCTGTTAAATAAACATTTATGTGTTAAATACACATTAACACATAAATACACATTAACACATAAATACACATTAATGTGTTAAATACACATTTATGTTAAATACACATTATGTGTTAAATACACATTCCTGGGATCGTCTTTACCACACCCATGCAGTGCAGTCATGAGTACAAGGTGTGAAAATCACACTGTGACATTCCCATCATAGTGCCAGTGTGAGAAAGAGTCACTCTTTCTGTTTTGTTTTAATTTCCAAATAGCTGATGCTCAGTTATTTAACAGAAGTCTCTTCTGTGTCAGTATAATGACAAAGGTCATCTTCTGAGGCAAATATATAAATTTTGGTTCTCATTTAAAATGAGTGTCTTGGGTTCCCTGGTTTCCTTTCTGGTGTATTTGGGGGTGGGAGGATCTGGCTTTCCCCCTGCAGCATCACAAATCACTGCAAACATAAGAAGTGGAGGGTTCTAATGTGGAACAAGAAGCCAGAAAAAAATTCATCAGAACTTAGTTCACTCAGAGTGTCTGAACTGTGCCTGATGCACCTGCTATGAATTGTAACTTACGTCAAGGGGTTTTCTCAGGTTTTTTTTAACATTTGCATGTCAATTCATGCAACTGAAAACTCTCTCTGACACTATCAAGTCTCATTGCCTCATATTGTTACCTATTATTGTGTAAAATACCGCGTGTTTATGACTACTGAGGTTGACTTTGAAAACTAAAGTGATTTTTTTTTCAGCTACACTTTAATCAGAAGGTTATTTTTCCTGGCATTTGGAAATACAAGAGTATATTGTTTTATACTTTATTGGTTGTTATTTGCCCTTCATTTTCCAATGGAAATAAGGAAATAAAGGTAGACAGTTCTTTCCCCATCCATCAGTCATCTTCCCCCAGGATCAGATCACTGGATTACATTGTGTTTGCTTTTGGACAAGGTGCTTCACCAGCACTGGCTGCCATGGATTAATTACCTATCACTCAGCCAAAACTGTGAGAGCATTGGGGGAAGAAAGGAAGTTTACAATTCTTGATCCTGATTGATCTTATACACTGTCTGTCTTCTACACAGAAAGTACCACCACTTCTCTGTGGCTCCAGGTAAAAAATCTTTCCTGTGTGGAAGTGCTGGAGGGTAAAACAAACGGAAGGCACGAGCACAAATGCCAGAGCAGAGATGAAGGGCAATGTGCTTTGCTGAGTTCATTCACTTTCGTGTCTGAAAGCCACCACTGCTGTACATCCTGTGGCTGTGTTAAATATGCCTTGTTGGGATAATGGGGTGTCAGCCAGGACAGAAAGGATTCCAAAGCTCTAATTTTCTTCAGTGCTGAGGGCAGAATATGCCATGCCATTTATGTGAGTTAAACTGGTGTACAAGTGTTGCCTTTCCCTGGTCTTAAAATTAAAACCAAAACACAGTTTATGGGGAAAAGGGTTTTTTACGTCGGGATTTATTTCAGGATCCTTGGGTGCAGCACTTGGTCCAGGTAGGATGCCCCGAAATGCACACACCACCCCACACACCGAAATGCACACAATTATAGGCCTTGCTAATTAGCACATCTATCAAAGATTCCCCAATGAGAGGCTGGAGTGAAGCCCTCGTTGTGAGGAACCTTCCCCCTGGCTGGGCCTGTCTGAGGTTCCAAAATGTGTTCTGGAGAGGCCCTTGGTGTCTGGGGCTCCCAGGATGTTTGCTCTCCTGGTTTAACAGTGCCGTGGGGCTGAGCTGAGTTATCAGCCTTGGGAAGTTACAGTGTGTGGGCTAAAAGCACCGAGAATACATCAAACTATATAAAAGGGTATATAAGAGGGATATAAAAGAAAAAGCAAAAATCATTCTGGCATCACAAGGATGCTCAAACTGGCTTACAAGGATGCTCCAGAGCAGGATTTCTAACTGGAATCGCTGGGCTTTGCCTGTTTTCTATGTGGATTCATGAAAATGCTGGAAAACTTAGCTGAGGAAGAACTCTACAGCACACATGGAGATGCAGGCTGAGCCTGCAGACACACTGCAGTGGGCACATGCTGGATTTGCCCCTCGTGTGTGGTGGGTACCCAGCTAGTGAGCTGTGTCCAGGCACCTGGTGCTGCCTGGAAACATCCCAGGCACTATTTTGTGGGACAGATCACAAATTAACACCCCAAACCTTGTTCTACTACAGAAAAAAAATCCCCACTCTTTTCTGCAGTTCATTGTCCTGCAAAGCAGACACACAGAGTGTTGCCCCTTATTTCACCAAGAAGCCTGTTTAGTTGCTTAGGTTACAGCATAAAGTTATTCTAGATTTTTGCTGCTTTTTCCTACTTTCTCCTCACATAATTTCTGAGTGAAATAATTCCATTTGGCTGATTGATTCAGAAATTTGACTGTCACATTCGAGGCATGACATTTGAAAATGCATAGTAATGGACTTGAAATGTGTTGCTGTAAGTTTAAAAGTGATTTTTTGTAATGTTCAGGTGGAGCACTAATATCCCTTTGGGTAAAATCTATTGCCCCTAGAAACAATATTTTAAAGTTCACTAATACTCATGACTGCCTTCCCCTTGTAATTGCATCACTGAAAGAAAACCAATGTGCTTTACAGGCTGGTTGGAAACAGCTTTGCAAAGATTTTTACAACAGTCTGTGACAAAAGACAAAAGTAATTCCAGAGCAGATGAATGGCTCAAATGCAGTAAAAATCCAGCTGCAATGGTCTGGAACTCCTATGCTCCATCTCTACCTGGTGTCAGAGTGGCTTTCTGGCCCCACCTCTGGCTAGCCCTGATGCTCCTGGGAGCTCAAAGCACAGCCTTGCTCACATCTGTGTAGTGAAGACTGTAGGGCTGCCCTAGGAGCAGCTGGATTGCCTCCCTGCCCTGTTTGTGTCAGCATGGCTCCTCTCAGAGCTGAGGAAACAGCAGCTGGTCAAAAATGCAAGCCGGGAGTGCAATTATTTATTCAAATTCATCCTTTTACTTCACACATTCCTGCTGTTGGTGGGGCTGTGGCTGTGACTGAGGTCACCTCTGGTGAGTTTTTAGACTGAGGGCTGCGATCACTGAGGGCACCATTTGCAAGCTGACCTGTGGTCTTGATGTCCCTGCCCCACAGAGCACAGGAACCATTATCCCAGTGCACTGTTCACTATAAAATTGTCCTGCTGGAATTTTAAGTTTGCTGCAGTGTGAATTTTCATGTTTGAGGAACTCAGGCCATTTTTGTCTGGTGATTGCACAGCAAAGCTCAGCTTGTGAATGAGAAGAGCACCAGGCAGCTGCTGGCGATGCCTGCCTCCCAAAAGGGGAGCAAGAGCCCAATTCCAGGTGCTGTGCTGCTTGTGACACGTGCAGCAAAGTGAAAGTGATGTGAGTCTCCATCCCACAGTGAAAACAGGGTTGGCAATTAAAAATATCTTTTTTGTTTTCTTGCAAATGAAATGAGAAACCTTTAGTGAGGAATGAATGCATACCAGCAAAGTGATACTTTCACATTCTCTTCACCACCACCGCGTGTTAACCTCTTCAGCAGTGCCACAAGTCAGTAGTGGAAATCCTGTGTTTGCAAATTTAAGTGGTGATAAATTACTAATCATATCAAAAATTAGCAAGCAGCTCACGTGATAAAGACGAGACACAGTCAGTTTCTGCAGACTGTCCCTTCTCAAGGACAAATAATGTGTTTTACAGGAAAAATGCTTCAGCCAGAATAATTAGGGGAAATATAGATGAGAGCTGTATGTCTGATGGAGTTACCCTCTGCTGTTACTCTCAGAGGACCCTCTTGAAAATCGGATCTGTAATGGATGTTATGGAGATTTGAAAGAAAATTTGAAACATGCGACTTTTTATCTGCTTTTGATGTTACATTCAGCTGCTTTCATCTCAGAGGATAAAAGTAATTGAACAATAATCCCGAAGAGAGTCAAATACACAAATCAATAAACTGCTCTCACAGGAGAGTTTATTTTGATGAGCACACTGGTACCTCACAGTTCCGCAGGCTGTGAGGTTTCCATTAGGTGGTCTTGTTCTCTTTAATACAGATAGTGTGCCCTGATTGGGAACATAAACAATGAATGAGGCAGATCTACTCGCTGAGTATCACCAGACAGGAACAGCTTCTTGCCTCCTTTGAGTGATGTCCTAAATCTTAATTGAGTGTTGAAAGCTTGGCACTGTCTTTTTATTTTTGTGTTCTTTTAGAAGTATAATGTGGACTAGTGCTTCCATTAGACAAAGTGAGAATGCAGGCTGTTGTTAGGCAAGATCCCTTTGTCGAGTGTTTTCCTGCCTTGTCTGTGACGTATGGAGGAATTTTTCATCCTTTGTATTCCTTTTCTCTGCAGTGCTTTCCAGGGATTTTGGAATTTTTTTTCTTTTAATTTTTTTGTCTATTATGATTTATTCTGCTGAACTATTTATATGCACTCTTTAATAAATCACAGGAAGGGTCAGGTTGGAAGGGACCACCGTGGGGTCATCTGTTCCATCCCAGAGCACAGGGCACAGGGCTGTGTCCAGTCAGTGCTTGAATAACTCCAGTGAGGAGACTCCACAGCCTCTCTGGGCTCTGCTCAGGGCTGGGCACTGCCCAGGGCAGGAGTTGTGCCTCCTGTGCAGGGGAATTGCTGGGATCAGTCCCTGCCCTTTGCTCTGGGGCCATTGCTGGACCCTGGAGCAGAGCCTGAGCCCTGCTCTGACCCTCCCTGCAGCCAGGGACAGCCAGGGGCACAGAGTGACACCCAGGGACAGCCAGGGACAGCCAGGGGTACAGAGTGACAGCCAGGGACAGCCAGAGGCACAGAGTGACACCAGGGACAGCCAGGGACAGCCAGGGGCACAGAGTGACACCCAGGGACAGCCAGGGACACCCAGGGG
>VZRF01006971.1:650159-693865 GCA_013396875.1 Vireo altiloquus
AGGGACAACCAGGGACACAGAGTGACACCCAGGGACACCCAGAGACACCCAGGGGCACAGAGTGACACACAGTGACACCCAGGGACAGCCAGGGACACCCAGGGACACCCAGGGGCACAGAGTGACACCCAGGGACACCCAGGGACAGCCAGGGCTCAGGGCTCCTCTCAGCCAGGGCTCCTCTCCAGGCTGAGCAGCCCCAGCTCCCTCAGCCTGTCCTGGGCACTGAGATGCTCCAGGCCCTTCCTCAGCTCCGCAGCCTCCGCTGGCCTCGCTCCAGGAGCTCCTGGCCCTGCTGTGCTGAGGAGCCAGAGCTGGACACGGCACCCCAGAGGTGTCCCCAGGGCAGCATCACCTCCCTTGATGTGCTCTCGAGGCCTCAAGTGGTTTAGCACAATTTCCACTAGTGTTCACAAAGCTGCTACTTCATCAGCTGTAGAAACTGCCAGATCAACAAGTAGAACTGGGAGTATTTTTATTTTTTATAATATTTGTTGTTGAAGGATTCTGAAGGAACATTGAGAATTTCTCTTGCAGGTTGCACAGACAGAAAAAGAACCCATAGTTAGAAATGTGAGAAAATCTGTCTGCAAGAGCAGTGCTTTTTTTCTCCTGCTCAGAATAATTGAACAGCCCCGTGACTCTGCAGAGGATGCTTCTCTTTTACTCGCTATTTTGATTACCTTATTTATTTTTATAAAGATAATTTATGTTTTGTCAGGATCTAGCTTCTGTGTTACTCTAAATCTCCTCCATTTAGTCCATTTGAGGATAACAACAGAACACACAGAGGAAGAGATAATAAAAATAAATGCATGTACGTGTTAGTAAAACAAACAGTTAAAATAAATATTTTATTTATGCATAATGAAATAAATTTGTAAAACCAGAGGTTTTACTTTTGTTTGGCAAAAAACCAAGTGGTTTACCTGCTTTCTAATCTCACTTTCATTAGCATATTTAATTATGCTACTGTATTTAATCATCAAAATTCTCAGTAATGTACATTTTGTTCCTAGCCATGGAATGCCACTGCTATGTGTATCCGTGATAGATGTTTTTAATAAAATCGGTAATTACGCTTTATTGTTCTTTTAAATTGTTATTTTTTAAGTGTGTTAGGGCACAACAGGTTTGGGGTATAAAAGAAAGCAAGCTCTCATTTTGCCATTTCATAATATAATAAAAAAAAATTCCCTTTAAATAGATGCTAATAAACCTTTTTTTAAAAAGCACTGCTTAATTATCTTGAAGTTGTTTACAAGTGGAGCTTTGGCAGCTCGGCTCTGGCTGCAGCAGTGCTGGGGCAGGTGTTGGGAAGGCAGTGCTGGCAGCTCAGGTCCTGCTCTCCACAGCCTCTGCTTTCCCTGGGACCTTGGCCAGCACCTGGATTTAGTCTGGGAGTGTGACAGGCACATTTTGTGACAAATGGAGGGGTCCAGGTAGATCTGGGATCCATTTAAGGGCGTTGGGGTTGTTTTAGATGTGTTTTGTTTGGCTCTGTTTAGCAATGTAGAAGTCTGAGGTTAGAGGATGTTTTACGGAATTTGTAATGTATGAAAGATTTTCCTTTTTTATATATATTTTCAATTCTTGGGTTTCTTTCAGTGCAGAATTCTAAGTAAAATTTGCAACTGAAACTAAACCAGATCATTAAAAAAAAAAACCCGAAGAGCATTTGCAGTTAACTGAATTTAAATGATTATGTTAGTTGTGGAGAGAGCTCAGTCCCTGGCATTCCTAACCACATACTCCATTATCTAATTTATTTCCTACTTCTTTTATAATAGGTTCATCAGTGTAGCAGCATTCCTCCTTCTTTATTGCTCAGAGAATGCCCTAGAACAGCCTGGTTTAGTTTATCAGCTCTAATGACACCTATTTCTTTGTACGTGGCTTGAGCTTCAGTTGACTGTAGGCATCTCACAAACAGCTTGTTTGTTCTCTGGTGATTTTATTGTGTCAGTCTCACTCCTTTCTTCTCTTTTCTCTGTTGCAATTCTTTCAGAACACACCTTTCTGTATAATTTCCTACTTTCAGCTCTGTCTGCACTGCTTTTGACCAGCGATGATATCTGAAGTGGTTTAAAAGAAAGCAGAAATTAGATCCAAATATTAGGGAGATGTTCTTCCCGCAGAGAAGGGCAAAACCAGAACACTTTCACAGCACTGAAAGGCTGGTGAACTCTGTTTAATCAGTGTTTTCATCTGTCGTGTCTGAAAAGGTATTTATCCCACATTTTGGCTGAGAGGCATTGAAATGTGATGGGCAGCAGCTGTGAGAGCTGCGAGGCTCAGCAGAGGAACTGTCACAGAAGGACACGTTGCACTTGAGGGATGGACAGAGTTGTCCATCACTCAGAAATGTCTGTGCATGGGACAAGGCTGTGGGAGGTGTTTATGGGACAATTAATCTGTCAGGATCTCTTTGAAGAGATGAGCAGCACACACTGTGGAGGGCCTTGGTTTACCCTGAACCACCACACACACGTGAATTTTGAATTTAAGGTAAACCTCTTGATAATTTTTGTTCCCTCGCTACATTTTTTGATAGTAGATGTGTTTTCCTGGGCTTGTTTCATCCTGCAGAAATGAAGGGAGGAAGATGAGGAGCAGGGAATAAAGGGGAGAGAGAGAAGGCATCAGCTTTTATTTAATACCTGGAGTAAAATCCTTGTTGGACACATTTCTGTTTGGTTTCCCATCAGTAGACCAAGAACACTGGATTTGAAAAGCACAAAGGAAACCTTCTAGCTGCTGGTTCCAGGCCAGGTTAGGTGGGGCTTGCAGCACCTGCTCCAGAGGAAGGTGTCCCTGCTCATGGCAGGAGGGCTGGAATGAGATTGTCCTCAAGGTCCCTGCCAGCCCCAGGCTTTCAGAGATTCTGTGATTATGGGTTTTTGTTGCTGTTGCTTGAAAAATGGCCACTGTTTCAATTTTCTTGTGAGAGTGAAATATTCTGTGCACTTCTCCACTGCCAAATGTATATTTTGTGAATGCCAGTGAATTTCAGTGTTTTCCTGCGCTGCAGACAGAGGCTGTACCGTGCTGGTGGCTGGGAGAACACAGGTTTTGGTGGCCTTACCAGCTACCAGGTGCAAATTTTCTCCTTATCTCCTGCCTAAAGTCCCTAGAGGAAGGACTGGGGACTTCACTGGGGTGCCCTGATTTTGGATGGCCTGCACTGGTTGGAGTGACTGCCTGATGACCTCAGTGTGGGTGTGCAAAGGGAAAGGCAGAATTTATAGTTACACCTATTTTCTCGAATCTCTTTCTGTATCTGAAAGCATCAGTTCAGGATTCACACAAAGCTGCTGCTCGTTCCATGCTCATTTTTCTTCCCTTTGTGCATTCTCAGTCTCTGTAGCCTGCTGCTGGGAAACAGAATTTAATCAGTGCACTGCTAATAAACTCTACCTCCTGCTCTCCACAGGGTCAGGGGACACGGGCACAGGGCCCCAGCTGAGGAGGGACATCTCCACTCGCTTTCTTTACTGTCATGTCTTTACTGACAGCAGCAATTTCTTGCAATTAGGCTCCTGCAGCAGGTACTTAACCTGGGGCAGCAGCTGATAGTCTGTATTTAACTTCTCTTCTCAACTTGAGCTCGGTGTTCAAACCCCAGTGTCCCCCCCATGACTTCCTTTCCTCTCTGTTCTTCCCCTGATGGAGGGTTACAGAGCCATGACAATTGTTATTGATAATCTAAACCAACCTTTTCTTTTCTACACCCCACCTTGAGCGAGAGGACGGCAGCGAACAAAATGAGCTCTGTGATACTCAATGAGGAATGAGCAAAACTGGTCTTAAAAGTCAGCTTTTCTGTGAAATTCTGATGGTAGAAAAAGCAGTCCCTGAACATTGTTTGCTCAACGGTGTCTTTTTACCTGGACTGAGAACACAGATTCCACTGAAGGATCACTGGGAGAGTTTGTTTCATCCAGGCCACTTAGAATCATCAAATCATTTAGGCTGGGAAAGTCCTTTAAGACTGAGTCCAAGTGTTGAACCAGCACTGCCAAGCCCCACACTAAACCCTGTCCCCAGGTGCTACACCTACATGTGTTTTAAATCCCTGCAGGGATTGCAACTCCAAAAGTTTCCCTGGGCAGCCCATTCCAACACCTGACCATCCTTTCTGTGAAGAAATTTTCCTCATATCCAATCTGAACATCCTCTGGCCCAGCCTGAGGCTGTTCCCTCTCCTCCTGTCCCTGTTCCCTGGGAGCAGAGCCTGACCCCCCCCGGCTGCCCCCTCCTGTCAGGGAGTTGTGCAGAGCCACAAGGTCCCCCCTGAGCCTCCTTTTCTCCAGCCTGAGCTCCTTTCCCAGCTCCCTCAGATATTCCTCATAGGACTTGATCTCCAGACCCCTCCAGACTTGCACATCCCAAGGGCTCCAGAAAGGTTCCTGGCTGCTGAGTGTTGGCTGCAGCCCACCAGAGTAATGACAGGTAAAGCATCAGTGGGTGATGAGGTATTAAAAAATACTGTTCAGTCCTTGACTTTGATGTGAACGTTCAAAATATAATTAATGGTTCAACCAGGCTGAAATAAAAATACAGCATTTGCACAGTGAAATCCCAGAGACTGCAATTTTCCTTGTGTGGGTTCAAGACTCGTTTCAGTAGATCCATGGCAGCTGTTTCGTTGCTTAAACTTCTTAAGAATTTCCTTTCTTTTCCCCCCCTAAAGTCTCAGGACTCATATAAAATTTTACTTCAGGTTTATACCAATAGCTGATCTCTTAAGTATTTGCATTGGGCCAGTGTGTTTCTGTCTTGCTTCGGAGGGTATCTTGGTATAGTTGAAGCTGACATACGTATTAGCTGCTTTTATTCCACTAGCCAAATGCAAAGTTACTACTTTTCAGACATTTTCTTGCATTATTTGGAAGCTATCATTCCAAGAATACAGAAATGAAGAAGTTCGCGCAGTTTCAAATGTCAGAGAATTGTAGATGAGTTACAAATTTTCCTTTTTTTTGAAGGAAAACATTATGAAAAAGGTGATGTTGGACAGGTCCCAGGAATAGGTGCTACAGGCCTTTTGAGGTTGAATACTTACAGAGCTGACAGGCAGAAGGAATTACAGAGAGGACAGTAGGACCACTGCCCTTTAAAAACAACAATAAAAAAATCACATCCTGTAAAAGGAGGTTTCAATGGTTTCTGCTGCAGAGGAAGTCAGTGTGGCAACAGGAAAACATTTTCAAAATTATATAATCTCAGCATTCAGAGAAAAAGGAGATTGAAACCAAGAGAAGAAAAGCAGAGAGAATATAAAGCTTTCCAGGACCAGCTTCTATTTGTTGATTCAATTCCAGTTTGGTGTCTTCCTCTCTAAACCTAAAATTTAAGTAGGTTTTACTTACTTATTCTCTCTCTTCTCAAGGATCTTGACAGCCACCAGATGTCAAATCTCGACATTGCAGCCGGGGACACCTCAGGATATGTCTATTTGAGACCTGGTTTAGGACTGTCAGCCTGAGAACAGGTGGTTCTTTTGAAAATGTGGCATTGTGGGGTCTGCACTATGGATTTTGCCTTCTTGCTTTGTGACCCAAACTCATCTGTGGTTCATGGGCTGGTGACTCGACCCAGTTCCAAACTCCAGACTGTTCCAAACTGTGTGTGTGTGTGTGTGATGGAGCTCACAGCATTCACGGCAAAGTTTTGAGCAGGATTAGAAGCTGGTTGAGAGAAGCTTCTAACACTCAAGAGTTTGGGGTAGCAAAGGAAAGGGTAGATGTGGACAGGATGAGAAAGGAAGCTAAAAACTGCAGGAAATCTTGCCTAGACTAGCTTTGGGCAGAGGACTTGGTGAGGTGGTGCTGGATCAGGTTGTTCCTTACAGATGCAGTCAGCACATCCTGACATCGATTAACCAAACACCCTCTAATTGCTGATTCACTCCATAACATGGCTGACTTGAAGAAAATTACTGTAATTAAAAAATAAATAAAATAAAGGCAGAATAACATTAATATGGAGGTGAATTGTCATTTTCAGCTGCATTATTGTCTTGGTGTGAAATGTTTTTGCCACGTCTCAGCCACATTCTGAGTTGGGCTCTGCAGCTGATGTAATTCAGAGTTCAGCAGGGCAAATATCTGCATTTACTTTTGGTTTTCTTTCCTTTGGATGTGTCTTGGACTGAGGCTTGGGATTACCTTTACTGTTTCAGAAACTGAATATTTTCAGAGAACCATTCTTTTGTTCATCTAATTTATCTATACAATTCATCTTGCAGAAACATCAATTTCATAGATTTATAGAAACTGAATGCTTAGCACCTAATGCTAAGTCTATATGCGTATATTTATGCATAAAAAGTCCTAATTTCTAACTTTTTTTGTTTGACACACAGAGTTAAAGACTCATATTTAAGAGGTGTTTTCTCAGTGCTGAGGGATTGATATGATTTATAGGGAAACCTGAGCCATTTGTTAGCTTTAGACCCCTGGTCTTTTAATATCCATCATATTTCCAAAGTCTCTCCACATGGGTGTATCTATGTAAAGATGCAGAATACTTTCCCAGTGCCACTCCTTAGGGGATTTTTTAGAATATGCAGGTTGTTAAAATGTATTTTCTGCTTATGCATGAGTAGATTGAAGTCAGGGTGGCTGGTGCGTGCTTTACTTTCAAGAATTACTAGGAGGGTTTTTTCCCACTTTAATTATCTCTCAAAGTGTGACTGGTATTCCGGAATCCTTCCAAATTCTGTTCCCACAAAAACGTTTTTTTCATAAGTTGAAGTCATGAGAGAATATGAGAAGTGGGCAGAACCCTGAATTGTGCTATAAATCAAGAAACTTTATGTGAAATTACGTATTTTCTAATTACCTTGTTCAGATATACATTGAGCCAAAGAGCAAATACAAGTTGAAGAAATGTCAGATAAACAAACTGTGACATCTGTAGAATTTTTATGATCTGATTTATCTCAAACACTGATTTTACTCACTCATCCTTCTTTCTTTATATCTACATGTCTAGTGGCACATGCATTTATATTTTATATAAAGGGCAGAGTGTAGTCAGAGCATTTGAGTTAGGCTGTTAAAAATAAATTAAGGAACAGCAGGTGAAAATGATTCCTCCACATGAATATTCAAAAGATACTGTAGAAAGAATAATAAAGAGCAAAGAAACTTTGACGGGACCAAGGTGTGGAGATGATCTGAAATTAAAGTTTTATTGGCACAAAGTTGAGATGACTCAGAAAACTTATTCCAGGAGTGTCAGGATCTGCTTATACACCCCATACCCAGAACATCCAAGAGTTTAATGGATGAGGGGACACTGGAATGCTGGAAGTCCAGCAGGTGGTCCCTCAGTCTTGATTCTTTTGCTCTGGGTCTTCAGTGTGAGCACAGTGAAGTGGGTTTGGAGGTGGCAACACGGTGCTGGGGCCATGGAGAGTTCAAAGCTGAGAGACTTGAGTTCATTCCTTCCCTGGGGACAATTTCCTGTGTGTTTGCATCACTTAAGGCTGGACTCACCAAGGTTGCTAATCACTGTCAAGTAGGCCACCAACTACTGTTTGGTTTTTGGGGGTTCTTTTGGTAAAAATGAAGAAAGCACAACTTCCCCACCTCTCACCAGATGGAGTCCCATTGCCACTGTTGGATTCAGTGAGGTGTCACAGGAATTAGGAGTATGACCACTGTTCAGGCACTCATGATGGGAAATTCCCAGGCAAAACTCTGGAACCAGAGTGCAGCTGTGGGTCCAACATTCATTTCCCCATCCCTTTACACATCGCACAGACAAAGAACACCCAGAACCGTGGAGTGCTGGGACTCTCCAGACATGGAAGGACGCCTCGTTTAGACACCAAATTACATTTCTGTTTCTCCTCCTGCTCCCCAGATCCCGTGCACGGGCCGCAGAACGTGGAGGTGGTTGACATCCGCTCGCGGCAGCTGACGCTGCAGTGGGAGCCCTTCGGCTACGCCGTGACTCGCTGCCACAGCTACAACCTCACCGTCCACTACCAGTACGTCTTCAACCAGCAGAAATTCGAGGCGGAGGAGCTCATCCAAACCTCCTCCCACTACACCCTGCGCGGGCTCCGGCCCTTCATGACCATCCGGCTGAGGTTGGCCCTCTCCAACCCCGAGGGCAGAATGGAAAGCGAGGAGCTGGTGGTGCAGACCGAGGAGGACGGTGAGTCGTGGTGGGGTGGTTTGGTTGGGTTTTGAGGGAAGGCTCACATTCTAGTTGTAAATAACAGCATAACCCTCTCGTCCCACAACACTTGTTCAGCTTCTCTGGACAGTGTGTCTGTTTTGAGCGTAAAACTTGGAGGTTTAAAATGGTTTCCGCTTTGCAGCCATGTTCTTGAAAGGGCAAAGATCCCTGGTGTGCTTGGGCATGACAAACACCAGTCTGAGCAGCTATTAACGAGCTGTAGGTTTAATTCTTCGTGTTCCAAACCACCCAGCAGCTTCCTTTATCGTATGGGCAAATGCAGTCCTGGTATTTATTGATTTTTCTTGTGCCTTCACAAAAGAAGCCATCCCAAAAAAATGTATAATTCCTTCCTTTCCTGAGTGTAGCTTTTCTTAATGCTGATCTTCTGGAGATCACATTTTATAGAGATCTCAGAAGCAAATTTAATTGTGGATATAAAAGAACAATTGTGGGTATAAAAGAACAGTTTTCTGGAGGAACTTGTGGAAAGCTTTAAGTGTTGTTATCCCACCTGAGCTATTTCAGAACAAGGACTAAATTCCTCTGCCTCTGGAATGTAGAAGTTGCTGTCCTAAGTTTCTCTCAGCTGAAAGTGGCTCCTCCAGCCCAATAAATCACATGGGGGACACAAAAGGATGGCAAACATTTCAGAAAAATGAGCAGTGTTTTTATCAGACAGTTTTGGGAGTGCATTTAGTTGGTTATCTCCTACAGCATTAAAATTTTGCCGGAGTAGGTGGATTTTTGAGCTGGCCTTGTAGCTGTAATGAAAGATAAATCTTGCATTGTTACTGTACTAAGCAAGTCAGTCTTTCCTGTTGATAAAGGTGTGCAGCCCAGCAGCATCTCCACTCCAAGCTGCAGTCCGGCTGTTTAGGTGGAGAGTTTTGCTGCTGTGTGGGTGGAGAAGGACAAATTAAATTCCCTGCTGCTGCTGTGATGTACTGGAATAAAATCACGCTGAAATTAGCGTCATATTTTCATGGGCTCTGGTTTTATTTGTCACTTAGTGGTTACATTAGGGTATTGTTATTTGAACCAAAAGTTGAGAAATAAGCCTTTCACACTGATAGTAGCTTGGTAATGGCAGTGCCTTGAGGGATTTTAATTTTTAATTTTATTTATTTACTTTTAATTCTCAGCTTCCTGTCTGGTGGCCTTTTGGTGTCTCATGTGTCTGCAGCTGGAGCTGGTGGTACTTTTTAACACAGTTTGCTGTGTTTTTTTTTTTTCCCTGCAGTTCCTGGACCTGTTCCCTTGGAATCTATCCAAGGAGGACCTTTTGAAGAGAAGATCTACGTTCAGTGGAAGCCTCCAAATGAGACAAATGGCATCATTACACTCTATGAGGTGAGAGGAACAGATTGTTGTTAAGGAATACGTGCCACAGGGCCCTTTTCATGTGTGTTTAAGCCAATCCTGAGCTCTGAGACATCTCAGCAGGTGCTAAAAAAAGCCTGATTAAAATAGATAAGAATCTTCAAGATAGTCTGCTGCTACCCCTGAAAAAGTTTCCCGGTTCAAAAAAGAGAAATTCTTTTCAATATTTGCAGCAAAACTAGAGCAACACATTTCCCAATGTCTCAGGTGCCCTTTTTCCTTCTGCAGTAGCTCCAAGGTCTGCTTTCTTTCTTTTTTTCTTCCTTTCTCCTCTTTTTTCCCTCCTCCTCCTAACAGTAAAACACAGTTAGGTTTTATACCTACACCCTGTAACTGATTCTGCTTTGCCTTTCCACCAGTCAGCACTTCCTGGCCATATCAGCAGGATGGAAGTCATGAATCTTATCTTACAGTGCTCTTTTTGAATGTTTCAGTGATACATTTGTCCATCCCAACAATTGCCCTGATGCCAAACAAAGTGCAGAGCAGGTTGTGGGATGATCACTGACCATCCTGTGCTGGATGAGAAAGAAACATTTAAATGTGATCCCAGAGTGTATCAGAGGTGGTGTTTCTTGTGAAGGTAAGGAAGCCTTACTGCTGTCATGTGCTCCTGGTGAAACTCTTCCCTAATGCCAAAATGTTCCACCCAAATATGTGGAACACTTATGCAAAAGGAAGGACTCTTTAGGGGAGCATGTGAAATGAGAGTCCTACAAGAGAAGGTAAAGGCACTTGGATTGAATAGCAGAAAGTGGTGCACCAGTGCTGGCTGAGCGTATGTCAGTTTATGGGTTCAGCATTCACCTCTGTAAGATTAGAGAAACTGAAACATAGTTTTGTTTTTTTGATGACATAAAACCCCTCACTGTGGCTTGTGCAGCATTTTCTGACACAGAGGGGCAAGAACCAATTTATCTTCTGTGCTTTTTGTACAAACTCACTTTAGAAAAGCCACAGGTTCAAGAAGTGGCTCTGTCACCACCAGTGAGGTTCTGCCCCTTTCCTCTTCCATCCAGCCTCTCCATTTGGGACAGGAGGTCCTGACACTTGTCACTCTCAGATCTCCTTGCTACCAATGGCTCTCTCTGTCACAGTCAAATGGAAAAAATGAAGCAGGTTCAACATCACTGAGATCTTACACTCCAGCACAGGCAATGGATGAAACTTTCTCCTTTAACTTCACTTTTAGGTCATCATTTGGCTCACAAAGGCCAGACTGAGTTTGATACAGCAACATTAAACAGATGAACAGAAGTTCCTCTTGGTAATTTAGTGTGATTTGAGCTGGGCTGAAATCCTTGACTAAGTATGGAGTCACTGCTGGTCACTGTTGAGACGCTTATGGAAATGGGTGCAGGGTGCAAATCATCTGTCAGTGCTGAAACAGAACTAACCCTCATCATTTCATGGTTTTTGAAGGTGTCTGTGTAAGGAATTAAGCAATAAACCTGAGTGTATTTTAAAGGAATTAATCTGAATAGAATCAGTTATGAGTTCATTTTTTTTTCTGGCAACACAGGTGACCTATAACAGAACATATTTAAAATAACCCAAGTCAAATGATGCAAATGATGCAAAAATAACTCCTTTTAATTTTTAAAGAAGCAGTTTCTTACTAAAATATTGCCTTGGGCTCAGCTTGTTGAAAGGACTTCACAATCTGAGTAGCTTTTCTGGCTGAGCAGCTGCATGAGACACTTTATTGCCTGCAGGGTTGTGATGCATCATGACAGTGCCTTTGCCCCTGAAGTCATATCATTGCTCGAGTCTCAGCAGAGGCACAAACAAATTTTTCTTTTCTGATAATGACTCTCTGCATATTTGGCAGCTGGAGACAAAGAGAAGTCAAGGTGAATCCAAACTCTTCCTCTTTTTCCTACTCCCCCTCATCTCCATAAGGATGAACATCCAAGTGCTGGAAACACTGTGAGAACCACAGTGCCTGGAGGTTGTCACGAATGAAAATGTTGTCTTTTCCTGTCCCTTCTTCCATATGAAAATTCCTACAGAACCTTTCCACTGTCCATGGAACCCTGAGACAAGTCCTTCAGCTGGAGATAAAAATACAGGAGAGCACTTGCACATAGCCTGGAGAGATGGCCAGGGCACTCTCAGAGTGATTTGCTCCTTTTGGAACATGGGGATCCATGCAGATGGAACCCAGACAATTCCTGTACACTGTTCCTGGTGTCTCTGGGAAATCTGCTCTGTCCCCAGAGACTCAGTGATGTTCCAGTGAATTTGCAGCTCTGTGGAAGCTCTGCAATTGTGTTGCTGTTATTAGGGAGAAAAAACCACAGAGGCCCGTGAGCATTTATTAAAGAAAAATTCCCTGCAAAGTATTTATTAAGTATTATCACTTTATGAGCTTGGGTTGGTGGTGTCAGGTCCTGCATCACACCTGGAAGTAGCTGGCTGAATTCATACATAGGAATTGTGCAACTGAGAGTCTCTCGAACCCCTCTGGACACAAACCCTCCCAATAAAAGCAAATAAAACCTCATCTTCTCCTCCTAAGCAATAGTTGCCTCCTCCCCATCACAATCTGATTCATTCTATCTGGATATTGTATTTCCCCTCTAATTCTGTTTAAAAAAAAAAAGTTGTAGGCTTCTAAAATGCTTCAAAATAATCATGCTGTCTATTCTGTTTACATCCCACTTGCTTCCCTTTGGGACTGATTTTCTTCTCTGGTCCCTAATCATTCTTGCAGCTCCCTGCCAGATGTCCCCATAACCCGAATTGCTGTTGCAGTTTTCATATTCACTGCTTGGGTGCCAACTGGGCTGGGATTCAGCAGCACAACCTTCAGCAAGTCTTTTGGCAGCCAGAAGCACTAATTTGATAATGACTGAACACTTCTAGCGAGCCTACACAAAATGGAAGGACCTTAAGGAACTTTTTTGACTCCTGCAAATCTCTTCTGATGGATATTTTTCCTTCAAAATGCCATTGTAGCTTTTTAACAAAGCAGGAGCATTGCATTTAAAAGTGGGTTAAACCCCCTCTGTGTTCAGTTGAGAATTAATTGTTTCACTGGGTACAGAAACAGCTGGATTTTTAAATAGAGGGACCTTTTAGATCCCTTGTAATTGCAGGTCTCGATCCTTCTCTAATTGCAGTCTCTTTCTGGGGAGCAGAAATCTCTTTTTTTAGGCAACTTGTAAAGCTCTGGGAACTACAAATCAGTTAATCAGTGCTGGAAGGATCAGGATATGAGCTGGGTGGAAAGGGAGGATGGAAGAGATCGTTCAGGGGTGCTGGGGAGCCCAGCAAAGCTCACAGGTGTGAGGTGGGACAGGAGGTCTGTCTGTCAGTCTGTCTGTCCATCAGGAAAGGCCATCAGGAGATGCACTGGCTGGTGTTGGAACCAACAGAGGGAAAGCCTAAAGCCCCTGACAGGTCCCCAGGTGGCTTCAAGGTGTGTGGGTGTCTACAGGGGGCAGGCAGATCAATCTGTGCTCAGAAACGCAGCTGAGCAGCAGGGCTGGGCTTTGCTGGTACCTTGGTTGGGGTAAAATGCTCCACAGAGATGGTTCTGCATGTGGTGCTCATGGAAGAGAGGCACTGTTACACTTTTATTGTTATTATTGTCTCTGGGAACAACCTGGGAGTGGCACAATTTAATATTTCAGTAATCCTGCCCATAATCAGTCTTCTGGCAGACTGAAAGCACCACAACTTGTTGAAATTTTTATTTCATGGTTTTTTTAACCCATCCTGAAAAGCTGCTCTGCTTTAAAATCCCTGATAATCAAATGCTGCTCATTGTTCTCACACCATGTGGGAGTTCAGCTTCAAAGCCTTTGTGTACAAAGACTTGCAACAAAGATTTATTCCTTTTAATTTATTTTTTCCTAAGTGTGTGTAAAGTCAAACTACCATCAAACAGACTTACACTGTCATTGGGCTGCAAGGGCAAGCAATCTAATTTAAGGTCATGGATCGGCTTTGGCACTAAAATTCTTCTGCTTTTAGATGACATGAGGTTGTCTTAGATGCATGTTTTGTGCAAACTTGCACCTAGAAAATGTAAATAAACAAAACTTAATTTATATCTGCATTTTGCTGTTCCTTTAGGCCACTGAGAGATTTTTGATGCACTCAGTAAGTGATGCTGGCTTTTGCCTTTGTAAATACAATTTTTTTTTGTCTATATTTTATTTCTCAGAATTGTCAGGTTTTAGAACATTTCACTCTTAAATGGGAAGAAAAAGAGAAATCCACCTATCACAGCTGTCTGAAATACTTGTCACATCGCTGGGGGGAAGGCACTGTTAGAGCTACTGCAATCCTAACAGCATTTAAAGGGTGCATCCCGAGAATTCAGCTCCTTGGCTGGAAAAATGGCTCCCAGACTGTTGAAGTCCTTTCAGTGAACCATGCCTAAAGGCAATGTTGAAACAGCAAACTGTCTTTTTGAACATTGTAGGGCGCAGTCCTGTAATCACTTACATCCTCGTCTTTAGGATTGTTAAGTCCCTGGTGGTTTGGGGAAAAATAAGGATGCATTTGCAGCTTCTAACTAGCTAGTTTTGTCAGTCACTGTTTCTGAAACGCTGTAAATCTCTTATTTTGATGCCAGGAATAATAATACAAGGGACTTTCATACACAATTTCAGCTCTTTAATGGGATGCTTGGAGCCTAGTACATCTAATCCCAGTGGATTTGAGTTTAAATTGCACTTCAGAGGCTACAGATCGTCTTAGTTACCATGTAAAATTGCAGCCTGCCCTTCTTCATCTCTCCAGTTGCCAATATGCCATTCCTTCTCCATCACCTCACTCCCCTTTTCTCTGCAGGAGAGGTTGTTACCCACAAACTGCCTCTTTAGAGTGTCGTGCATAAGGTCAATATTGGTGGGATGCATTGCCTGTATTTATAAAAGGGTGGAAACAAATTTCTTCCCCCCTTGACCCCTGAAAGTGCATGCTTATTATAATGAAAAGCAGGATTATCTGCTATGCAGGGATATGTATCCATTTCTATTCATAGCCCTTTTCTAAGCTGTTCAGGAAACCTGATTTTTTTTTTAGGATAAAATCTTTCCTGCTAAAAGGTGTTGCAAAAAAAAAAAAAGGTTTGCCTGGAAAAAAATGCAAGGGTTGGGAACTCAGCTTGGCTTAGTCATTTGTTTGTTTATTTAAAGAGTTTGGGGTTGGTTTTTTTTTTTGGTTGTGAAGGGTGAAAAATGGCTCCCACAAGAAGGAAAGCAACAACCACAAAATCTTGCAGCCAATTTATATGAAGCTCTACAGTCGAAATAGTGGAAAGACGACAATTCTCAGAAATTGCCTTCAGTGAGAAGTGGCTTTGAATGTTCCCATGAAAATCAATCATGTTACAGCCTCTCGATTGCATTCCGTGGATGCAGGAGGCTCCTGGGATGGAGCTTTCTCACTTAAACTCGCAGTGTTGGGCTGTGCCACACACAGCTGGGGCTGCATTTAGCTCAACGCTGGCAGAACATCCAGGAGATGCTGTCAGGTGTTCCAAACGCAGGCAATGATCAATTAAAGAAGGGCTGTTGGGTCTGGCTTCATCACTCATCTGCAGGGACGTCACTGGGAATTATTCTCTGTTCATCTGAAGCACTAATGCTGTTTTCCTCTGACACTGGATTTTTAAGATGTAGACTATTGTTTGTCTACAGTCTATGAAAGTTAATTATATCAAGAATAAGGGGTCTGCTGCATCTGTGCTCTATTGAATTAGAGTTCTTTAATAATCTAAACTAGCAATGGAAATGTCATACATGGCCATACATCATCTGTTTAAGTTTGAAACTCTCAGCCCTGCAGGAGGCTGTGTCACCCTCTCAGTGACGTGTAAGGAAAGCTGCTCACACCTACGCAGCTCAGTTGGATCTGGAGTTTATGGCTCTTAGCACAGAAGGGCCCTGGAAGGGGGCTGGGCTGACTGAAGAGAAATTGTTTATTTTATGCCTCCTGACTGTAGTATTTACTGAGCACTTGGTGAACAGGTTGGTTAAACGCTGCCAGTGTCCTGGGCTTCACTTAATAAAGATTCAGGCCAGAATATGGGAAATGAGCGGTGCTGATTGCACTGATTTATTATCATTTCTTGGCAATTGAGGAGGATGATAAATCTGAGCATTGCTCACTCTTGTAGTAGCTTGGGATGCTGTGCGAGTCACAGATCCTGTGGCTCTGGTTCTAGAACAAGGCAGGGCTCAGTCAGACAGCTTCCCAGTGAAATTTGAGGATCACAAGGTCACAGGAAATATCTTTCTCCCCACCCCACAACCAGTGGCATCCCACAGAGACCTCTTCCCCCCACCCCCCATGCTGTTTGATAAATTTTAATAAATAACAGGGCTTATAAGCTCCCCTGTCAGCATTAGAATTCAAGGATGTGCATGAGTGACCCCCTTTGCCCCCCTTGATGCTGCAAGGAAAGCACGATTTACCTGTGTGCAGTGACAGAGGGCAGCAAATCCAGCTGCTGTTCTGGTGGAACAGGGTGGTTTTCCCTCCCCAGCACGTTTGGGAACATCAGGTGGCATGGCAGGACTGAGGTTGGTTGGATCAGTGTTGATTTCAGGCTGCTGTGGGGAGCTCATAGGAGTTAGTCTTGGCTCTGTCTGCCTGGCACATCCTGGGGTGATGGCTCTGCTTGGCTGCCCCTGCTCCTCCAGCTAAGGAGGATGCTCCAGATGTGGGCTGGGGGTTTACTCAGGGCTTCCTCCCTGTTGGAAAGAGCCCTTTTTATTTTATAGCTCCTGTTCCTCTCCATCCTGTCCCGGTTGCTTTAAACTTAGGGAATGTTTAAATGGTTTCCTAATTAGGGATGCTTTTCTGAACAAGCACCTCAAAGAGCTTTTGAACAAACTTCTTCAAATTATATAGGATTCTTAATTGTGTGTTACTCACTTGCTGTTACTTGCAAGATGTGCTTAACTTGGGAGCATTTGTTAATGATGCTTTTTAAAATCCTATGGTTTCCAGTAACATCTTAGGGAGAAAATGAGAGGGTTTTTCTGAGAAACTCAGATGTCAGGGTTTTTCAAATGTATGACAACCTCCAGGTAAGTAGCATACTTGTGTTATAAATAGAAAGAACCAACTGTTTAAAAAATAAATTGCTTGATCAAGCTTTTCAGAAATAAAAGCATAATGTGGTCCCTTGAGCACAACAATTTCTTTGATTACCTTTTTATTGTTCTTTTGAAGCCAAGAGACATGCAGTGATATAAATCCCATGCAAATGAGAAGATATTTGGTTACAACACTTTTTTCTTTAAGGAGCTGAATTATTTTAGCGTGCACGTTGCACTTTTTCTAAGCCAAACTAAATGATAAGAACTGAAAAGAACCTCCAACTCATTCTTTCTTGTAATGAAGTTCAATTTTAAAACATCCTTTTGTAGATACATCAGCATCTTGTATTTCTGCCTTCCACTGCTTTTTTTTTCCAGAAAAAGAATACAATTTCAGTCTATTCTTTTTTCTTCTCTGTATTACTCATTCGGGAGAACAGCTGATCCTTAATCCCATTTTCTCCATCCCATCTTTTCACGTGGCAGTGTACCTACGCAGTTAAAGTACTACAAAGCTCTTTAACAACTCCATTTTTACTTGCAGCATTTTGTTTACCAAAATGTAGCAGTTAGATAAGTTGAAAGCAAACTGCAGATGCATGTTTGCACTTCCCTCCTAGATTGTTGGGGTTTTTTTTCTGGTTCACCTTCAGTATTGTTTAATTTAGAAAATATATATGACTGAATAATTCAGATGTGGTCGTGGCTTCATCCTGTTAATGGATGACACTGAGGAACTTTGTGAAAGGGGAGAAGCCAGTCAAGGTGAACTTTGCATCACCTTCACAAGCAGTTTGTATGTGTGGATGCATGGTTCCTTTTGGGAAATTCACCTTCTTGCTGTCCTTTGGGCTTGTGTCTCAGAGCCAGTCTTTGTGATCCTGCCATCCAGTGGATAGGAAGGGTTTGGGTTTAATTCTTTGTGCCCTGCTCATTTACCAATTTCTGTCACTTTGAGTCCCTTGCCTCCCTTTTTCCTTCTCCTTTTCCCTTCCCTGTTGGTTACCACTTTTCCCTGATCCCAGCTCTCGCTGGTGGGAATTGCTGGCAGTGAGGGTGGGATGGCTTCCAGAAGCATGAAGGTTTTAGCACAGGGAGAACAACTTTTCCTTCTGTTCTCAACTCACCTTCTTCTGTCTGAAACTGAGAAAAGTGGCTTAGGGTGAGCTTGGATGTGGCTTGGAGTAACCTGGCCTGGTGGAAGGTGGCAGGGGGTTGGAATGGGATGACCTTTAAGGTCCCATCCAACCCAAACCATTCTGTGAGGCAGACACTTGACTTGGAGAGTAAGTGCAAATGTACAGCTCAAGATTCAGGTGACTAAAACTACACAGTATCACAACTGTCAGCTACAATAAGAGCTAAGACAGCTATTTGATGTATAAATGTGGCCAAACCATTTGGTCCACACGTGGGCATTGCTCCTGCTGCTTTGTGGTGTGCAGCCAACACAGCAGCTGAGTGTGATGCTGGTCACACCCCACGGTGTGGTTTGGGTGATGCCTTAGGTTTCAACTTTTATATTTTTCCAATCCTGTACTGCTAGTGTAGCTCTGAAGTTTCCTGTAGCTTGTTAAGTGCTGTTCTCTATGCTAAGATAGACATAACAAACCTCTCTAACTTGCTCTCCAAGGACGCCCAGAACAAGAACTGCAAACCTTCATCTTGGGGAGAGAAAGGGGGGCAAGCTTGGGCAAATTCCATCCTTGCCTGCCTTCTGCTTGGGGAATTGATGCTGATATCAAAGTGGGAAGAACTCGGGAGCTGTCATTGTCCATGTTGGGATGCACTGAGGCAGGAGCCTCTGGAGCCCAGAGTGTGACCTCTGAAGGCCTTTCCAATCAATCCCTCCTTTATTCCTTTATTGCTGTCTGGTCTCTGTTTCTAGGGAGCCATTTAAGGCACCATGGGGGCTGTTCCTTGCCCACAGCTTACCCTACAGTGTACCATGGTGAACCCCAGCGAGGTGTTTCAGGCAGAGCTTTCAGCATCAAGGCATAACTGAGGAACAAGCATGGAGATTGAATAACTTCTCAATGCTGCATTCCTATCAAAGCAATTTCTGTAGTTGTCATTTTCTGCTATTAAGCTGAACAATGAGGCTCTCCAATAAAATCATATGAAATAACAGCTCATTAAAAGCTCTCCTTAATATATAGCATGCTAATTAATATCAGTGGGGTGCAAGCTTGAATGGCAGAACAGACTATAATGTTTAGAAAGTAGGTAAAATAAAAGAAGATATTTTATCATTAATGACCTTTTAGGAAACCTAATGAAATCCTTAATAGCCTGAATACATTACTGAGGTGCTCCCAATTGCTTTGCTACCAAGTCCATTCTTCCTCCTTTTCTCACAGACATTAAACTTGGCTTTGTTTATAGAAAACAAAAAGCAATAACGTCCCAAGGAAATACGAACAGGAAGAAGGAGTCTGTGCAAAAGGAGAGCAGAGGAGACTTCTCAGCCCTGCTGTCCCTTGTCCTGGTCAAAACTGGGTGCAGGACCATGTTCTGTTCTGCCTTGGCTGTGCTGCCTGTGTTTGTATTCAGGTTTAATTGCCCCCGTGTTTATGTGGCTCTCAGTAAATAGGCCAGGGAGCAAATGGGCCTCTTTTATTCCTGGGGTCTCCCTGGGTTAACTTCCATATTCATTCCTAATGAATAGCTGCGCTCTGGCTTTTTATACTCCTACCAGCCATGCTGTGCTTGTGCTGTGACTCAATTAAAGGACTTTATTCTGCAGGGCTTTTAGTCTTTCACGTGTTGCCAGCCTTAAATATAACTTGCAAATGCTGATTAACTCTGCCTTAGCCTTATCCCAAAAGAAGTAGCACAAGAATGGAAAAATGAAAGGCCTTTGCTTCCTCCCGTTTCCTGGATGAAATTTAGTGGGCTGGGGAAGGATGTAAGTGCAATAATTGCCTGGCTTAAAGTGAGTTTTAAGATGGAAAATGTTCCCATTCATCTGGTCATAAAATACATTCTTCAGTTCTTTACTTTTCCAGCACTGGAGAAGGATCAGCATCGTTCACTAACCTGTTCACCAACTCTTCCCTGTCATTACAAGATAACTTCCATCAAATTACTCCCTTTGTGTCATGCTTGGTGCAATTAACTTTAGTCTCCTACCCCAAAAGGTCTGAAACTCCCTGATAAGATTGAACTTAAGTCCATCCCAGCTGCAATCTGAAGTCACCTGCAGTAATAATTGTTCCTAAGAAGCACAGGCGGTTGGGGAATCTCAGAAAAGAGCCCCTGGCTTGCTGTGTAATCATGTTTCAATCAGCTTCATGGAACCATGAAATGGATTGTCCCCCTGACGTCCCTACACTCCAGAGCACACACTCTGCTGGGCAAGTTAATTCCTTGTTTGCCTCTAAGCACAAAAAGAGCTTCTGGCTTCCCCTCCCACCCCAGCAAAACAAGGAGGAAAGGAGCACAAATCACCTTGAAATCAGAATTTGAGAGCATAGCAGCACCAGCCAGCCCTGTTTTGTTTTCCCATCCATCCAGTGAGAAGCGTGGTGCTGTAGGACAGAGCTGCCCAGTGGTGCTTTAGGACAGAGGTGCTCAGTGGTGCTTTAGGACAGAACTGCCCAGTGATGCTTTAGGACAGAACTGCCCAGTGGTGCTTTAGGACAGAGCTGCCCAGTGGTGCTTTAGGACAGAGGTGCTCAGTGGTGCTTTAGGACAGAGGTGCTCAGTGGTGCTGTAGGACAGAGGTGCCCAGTGGTGCTTTAGGACAGAGCTGTCCAGTGGTGCTTTAGGACAGAGCTGCCCAGTGGTGCTTTAGGACAGAGGTGCTCAGTGGTGCTGTAGGACAGAGGTGCCCAGTGGTGCTTTAGGACAGAGATGCCCAATGGTGCTTTAGGACAGAGCTGCTGTTGGCTGTGTACAAGGGAGCCTGGATGAATGGCAAAGCCAGCAGTGGTGATGACCAGGTGGTGATCAAAGAGCTGCAGGAATCGTGAGCTTCTGACAAGAAGGAGAACCCAGCCAGTGTCTTGTTAATGTCCTCTTGTCTCTTCTGAGCTGGAAAAAAAGAAGATGCTGTGAAGATACAGCCCTGAGGCAATGAAGGATATTCTTGTTCAGACACCTGCAAGGAAGGTCTGGTCATGTTTTGACAGAATTTAGTTCCCATTTAAAACTCCCTAGTTTCAGGAATATTTTGATCTTCCATCGTAAGTGAAGCTTCATTCAAAACAAATCCAAAATCAGCTCACCAGGGAAAATTCCAGGAACTCTTTCTTACACCTGAGTCTTGTCCCTGGAAGATTTAACATGTCTTGACAGTTTTGTATTTTGTGTAAAAATGTTCCTAGTTCAAGGTCACTCTGATTTCAGGTCTGAAACCCTTCTTCTGATGGAAGTGGTTCATTAATCCCTGGGCTTTCATGGGTCAACTCTAAAGTTCACAGGAAGGAATCAAGAAAAGCAAGGGTATTGCTGTCATCCTTAAAATGCTTCCACAAGGCCCATACCTTTGAGAGAGGACATGAGCTAGAAAATATCTAATAATAAAATAAAATTAAACAACTTTTCCCTGCTGGAACAGCAAAAGGTGCTTCTGTCCAGATTTATGTCTTTCAGAATGAGTAATTTTCCCTAGGCCCACACCTTGGTGATCTTCCAGAGCCAGGAATGTGCTCCCCCAGACTGCAGGGCAAGCTCAGGGCTTTTCTCCTCCATGAGCTCCTGCCCAGGACAGGTCCCATGAGAGGGTGACATCCAGCTCTGCCCATGGCTGCAGTCCTGGCAGCAGAGACATGGGAAGTTTATTTGTTTATTTGCTTTTGCACAGAGCACAAAGGCCTTGTGGCTGCCCAGTAATTGTTAGTTTGTCTACTGGAGAAGAGAAATCCAAACACAAGTCGTGCATACAGAACTCGTGTGTGTTACTGTCTAGAACATTTTTCCTTTAAGTGCTTGGAAAATTCCCTTTTACACTGAGCTGAAAGGTTTTTTTGAGCTATTTAACTTTGTGACTGTGTTGAACTTGCACTAAATTTGAAGAGGGAAAAATATGCACATACAGCATTATTAACTTGCCATTTTCTTATTTAGGCCACAGACAAATTAGAAATTATTCAGGTTATCCAGACAAAAGCTACATCCTCACCAATGCATCACTCTTATTATGAGTGAACTTTGTGAACTCCTTCACGCAGCTGCTGAGCAATCACTGCTGCTTGGTGGATGCAACTCAGTCCTTTCCCTCACTCTCTAATCTTTCTCTCTCATTTTATATAACAAAATCTCACTCCAGAAACATTGTCTCTTCTTTCCAAACTTCTCTCTAGAGCAGAGAACAGGTTTGCAGCTAGATAAACCCATGGCTTCAGCTTTCAGAGGAGCTGCCAGCAGGAGACAACTCTGTGCTGGAGTGACACTGAAGCTGTAGCAACCTTGGCTTGGGCAGGAGTAATGAGACACAGCCCTGGGCTATAAATTGCATTGGCTTGGGAAGGAGGGGAATTCATTCTGCTTTGCCTGAGGCTGAGTTTCTCAGACTCTCCTTCTCCTCTGTCATGGT
This sequence comes from Vireo altiloquus, assembly GCA_013396875.1. Classification (NCBI taxonomy): domain Eukaryota; kingdom Metazoa; phylum Chordata; class Aves; order Passeriformes; family Vireonidae; genus Vireo; species Vireo altiloquus. The sequence continues at coordinate 672,342 of VZRF01006971.1, forward strand.
AATAAGTACCAAGAAAGCTGCTCGTGGAAGACTTTTGAGGAAATCCCTTGTTACCTGCTACTAGTTTAACTTGTGTAATCCCAGCAGCGGCAGCAGAAGGACATCTATTTCTGGCTGCTTTGCTGACAGGTTTAAATAAGGACTGTGGACTTTGTGGGACTTCGGAGCAGCCTTTCTGGACCACAAGAAATTCTCTGCAGCTAAAGTGGTTTGCTCGGAGTTGCCAAGGGGAGGATGACAATCGATGAGCTGCAGTTGTGCCTGCTGCATAGAGATCTTGGTGTTTTCCTTTGTTACTCTGGGCTCCTCAGCGGGGTGAGAAAAAAATCTGTGTCAGTGTGTCTGACATTTCTAATAGGGAAACATGGTAGCAGTGGCTCTTTTTTTTCCCCAGCAAATCTGATAAAGAGGAAGCCCTAGTGAAGCATTCATGCCCAGGAAGAATCAAGATGTGCTATTTACCCACTGCTTTTTCATGTCATTCCATGATTGTTTTAGCAGCTTCCCGCCTCACGGGCTCCACTCACGTCTCAGTGACCAAGTTATTTGCTGGGATTTAGCACAGTGCTATCCAAACAAAGTATCTGTGAACATAATCCTTAATGATGTGCTGGGGGCACATGCTGCTTGTGGAAGCCTTGCCTGTGATTAATCAATTAAGCATAAGATAAACCTAACAGAGTTTTGGTAGAGGATTTGAAACCTGCCGAGGCTGAGCGTGCATCTGTTTTGTTTGCAGTTCCACATTGGTGTTTCAGCGTTGTCTGAAATTAGGTAAGCACAGAAATAAAATAACTCTCCAGTTGTTGCTCTCACAGAGAGTCTTTTAGGAGTGATAGCATCTGCTTTTTGGAGAAAGCCACCTTTTTTGTAGCAATAGTAACATTTATCCTACAGGCCTGGACAGCTGTGGTTTGGCACTCCTGTGTGCAGGTGGGTAAGAGATTGTGGTTTGAGTTTGCTGATCTCTGTGTCACTGTGCTGAGCAGGCTGAGTCCTGGAGGAGATTGGCAGAGTTGCCATTTGCTCAGGAGATCTCAGAGTCCTCACCAGTCTGTTACAGGTCTTTTCTGAACTCCTGAGCTCTGTTAGTGTAGATGAGGCAGCCGACAGCAGCTCTCAGGTGTTCTGTTGGATGGCACTGACCCCTTTGGGAGCCCTGATTGCTCTGAGCCCTCCCAGCAAAATGCAGATGTGCTGCCCCTGAGCCCCCAGGTGTTGGCATCCTGTGCAGTGCATGTTTCTACTCTCTCCCCAAGCAATCAGAGGGAAATAAAAGAACAGCCAAAGCAGTGGACAGCTTTGAATTAGTTTTCATGCTCCATAGTAACTGTTGGAAGAGGTGGCGTTTCAGAAGATAGAGATGCATTTTATTTTTCGTTTACTTGCCTTTAGGAGATGTGGTGGTTCTTGCTGCTGATGTTTCTGAGAGTTCACACTGAAAAAGGACAACTAATAATTTATGGGGAGACTGCTTTCCTCTGCATCCTGTTCTCACCTAGAGGGATGCAGGATTTGGGCAGAACACTCTGTGACATGGCTTGTGCAGCTTTTACCAATATGACAGTCTCTAAATTTACTGTTTATAAATATTTCTGCATATAAATTAGTGATTATAAATATTGCCTGCAGCTAAAAAACAGTCTGGCACAACCCATTCGGCCTTGTCTGCCCCTCAGAGAGCCATTGTTTTGTTGAGGAAGGTAACAGATGAGGTGACAGAGCTCTTCTCTGAGGTGACACTTGTTTTTCCTACTTGCCATTGCAGGCAGATATGTCTCCGGATATAAATGTAGAGGAAGATATGTTGCCTTCTGTTCAGCAGCTTTTCTTTTCAATGCTTAAGTCCCTAGAGGGAAATATGCTTCAGTGGATTGGGACTCTTGCTAGGCATCAATGCAGTCTTCTGCTATTAAATTAAAATTAACATCACTGCCAAGAACCTGCTGTGTTCAGGAGTCAATGTCACACCTTTGAGGCAGGGACAAGAGATGACCACAGAAGAGCTGGTGGGTTCCTGCCTTCTGTGCAAAATTTGGAGGCTGAGTTGATGGCTAGAAAAGTTCTGTAGCTCAAGCACCTGAATCTCCTTGCAGATATCTATGTAAATCTAACTTGAGTCTGACTTCTGGAGAGATTTCTGGGGTCGTCCCTTTCATTCAGGACACACACACTGCAAGAACTGCCAGGGCTGTTGAAATTTGGGTGCACTTGCACCCAAACTGTAAAGATTATGATGGCAGACTCATCTAATAACAGCAGACTTGGAGTTTGACCATCAGTTTCATAGAATCACAGAATATTCTGAATTGCAAGGGACCCACAAGTCCAGCTCTCACGTGAATGGCCAACACAGGGGTTGAACCACCAACTGTGGTTCTTTTAGCACCAGGGTCTGACCAGCCAAAACGGGCTTTTGTTCCCTTTTTTTTTCCTCCTGGTTTGTAGCTGTGGTCCCTGGAAATGTTGCCATTTCCTCAGCCTCTTTTGGGTGTTACAGACACTGCAGAGTCTGTGTGGGGAACCTTGTGTTGTATCCAAGTGTCTCTAACAAGTTTCTAGCAGCAGTTTCTCCCTTCATTGATTTTCGCCTGATGTGACAGTGAAAATAAAAGTAACTGTACCAGGGAGTGAAAAGGGGTGAACAAAAAGCCCACAAACCTCCCAGAGTCTGAGACTAAGCCAGTCCTCCCTGCAAGAGTGGGAAGAGTCCTCTCTCTGCAGATGAGTTCTGTGAGCAGCAGGTCATGCAGACATCAGAGACTATGAAATAATGACTTTGTGTCAGAGTGTGGCTCATGCTCTTGTACTTCCATTACTTCTCTTCCCACTCAGAGTACTCATTGTACCATGCTTCCAACAGGATAAACACATCTGGAATGAAAATGCCTGGCTGTATCCTCACACAGGAGCTCCTGATTACAGGAGGGATCCTGAGGTTACGATGGCAATGCTGCATGAATGCCAAGTGGTACTTTCCAAAAGGGCTCCTACACACCTAATTCTGCCTTGTCTTACGTCTGTTCACAAAATTGGCATTTTGAGGTCAAGTTGTTTCCATGATGGGCATGTTTTCATACAGCATCTTGACTTTCACTGTGCTCTGGGTAGATCCATCTCACCATTCTCACTCTAGTAGCTGAATATTGGGAGCTGCAGAATGCAAGTTATTAATAGCAGCTCTCCATGGGTCTGTTTGTGACCATATTGCATAGCAGTACGTAGTAGGTGGATGTTATTGGGAAAGGTAGATGCACTTGTGAGAAATATTTGAGTAAATCAATACTTCTGGAAAGAGCTGGGCTGTCCTGTTTCACAGACATTTCAGCTGCACGTTGTGAGGAGTGAGAAGCTCTGCGTGAAAGGTTGCTGCCAGCCCTGTCCTTCCCTGGCCCTTCATCAGTGCTGCTGATGCTGAATTTGTGTGACTCAGCTCAGAGAAACAGGGCAAAAAAAAAATATATATATATATAACATGGCACATTTAGCCTGCAAAGAGACAGGAGATGAGCTGGACCCAGCTTGGCACTTGGAGTAGGAAAGGGATTTGCAGGGCTGGAGCTGCAGAGGGTCAAGCTCTCTCTGCAAATGCAGCTCTCACAAACAGCTCAGCACCAGGAAGGTTTCCCCCTTTGCATCAGCTGAGCTTTTGGTTCAGTATTTCCTTTGCCAACTTCAATGTGGGTTATTACTAAATTCAAGCCATTAAGAGTGAAAGTCTGCAATCCATGTGTAATTTTTAAAAATTGCTTAAAAATAAGATCGTAATTAGTTCAGCAGGAGGCAATTTTAAAAAATTTATTGCACCATGAAAACTAATAGAACCTTGATGCAATATTCAATGTGCCTGGGCCTGTTTTTAGTTATGCTGGTTTTCTCTAGAAATGGCCCATAAAAATTTATATTATTTTAGAGCTTTAATTAGCTAAGTATGTAAACTAAAATAAATAAGAGTTTTGGAGACATTCAAAGGGGAAGAAAAGACAATATAAATGTTCCTTCTAATTATTATTTAGATGAACAGTACTTATTTCCTTTGATGTTAAATCACCTTTTCTTTTTCTCACTCAATCCATGAGTTTCCTCTCTGCTAACAGAACCTTGGGATTTTATTCCCAACACTTTGGCCTTGTCATTCTGCTTTATGAAACTGGCAGTTTGTTTGAACACTTCAGTTACTCATTAAATTTTACATTTTCTCTAGCTGTATTAATCACTGCTTTTTTACGAACTGGGAATGTAAATGATCCCTTTCCCATCTACGCTGTGGGATAATTTGCCTTTGTAAGAGGCTCCTCAGCATTTCATGCAGTTTTCCTAGTCTTGCACTAAGTGGGGTTTTTTTCCCTTCACTGTAAGATTTACTTTGGATCCTGCTTTTTCACTGTTGTTTTCCACAAAACAATTCCCCCCAAAAGTCAGATTTTCATAAAACTAACAGTCCTCTTTACGTGCTGCTCTGGCATTAAACTGTGCATATGCAAATGGAGAAATGCAAAATATGGGAATGTGCTAAAGGAGCCACTCTGTGGCTCGGGGAGAGCAATTGCTTCTCTCAAATCCCCAAGCATTCCAAGCACGTTCACGCAGATGGAAACTGGCTTAAATCCCTTGGGAAAATTTATCTCCCAGAGATCAATAACGTGTGAACGTGGCACAGAGAGCCTGCTCACAGATCCCATCGCTGGTGTGACACGGGGACAGCAGCCAGGGGATGTGGTGAAGGCAGGGAAATGTCTGTGTCTCTCTCCTGGTGTTTTACACTTGGCTGTTCCCAGTGGATTTCCTCATAAACGTGAAGGCTTTGTGGTGAGGAGCTGCAGAAGAAATGGCCTGGTTGTCTCAAGGGCTGGGAAGGGATTCCAGAGTTCTGGGTAGGGTTGATGAGGTTAGGATCCCACAGGAGTCTCATTCCTCATCACAGCTCAGGAGGATGAGGAAACAATCATGGAATAAGCTGGGTTGGAAGGGACCCACAGGGATCATCCATTCCAGCTCCTGGCCCTGCACAGACCCCCCAACAACCCCACCCTGGGCATCCCTGGCAGCGCTGCCCAAACGCTCCTGGAGCTCTGGCAGGGTTGGGAATGTGCCCATTCCCTGGGGAGCCTGGGCAGTGCCCATTTGGTCCCACCCACACTCCAATTAAGCTCTGGCATTAGTAGCCATGGCCCTGTCCCTGGAACTCTGGCTGTCAGGAATCTGGCACTGAAAAGGAGATGAAGCATTCAGTTTAGGAAAAAGGTACACGTGCACAAGTGCCCCAGAGTTGCTCCAAGACTGCTGTAATTTCTCCAGGATGGCAGTTTGTCCAGTTTTATCAGTCTAGGTTTGAGAAATACCAAAGCTGGAAGAATTGAGCACCTTTCCCATGAAGCGATATGCTCCCCTTGGCAAATGGTTGTGATGTAGAAAACACCAATGTTTTTAGGTCTGAGAGCCACACTCAGATGTTCCCTGTGCTACCCTGATCTCGCTGGGATAGTTTGGGTCTTCTCTCTGTTTGTAAGAGCTGGGCAACAAAGGCATCTCACACTTTTAAGGACAAAACCACCTGACTGGGGGTCCTGGGGCTTACTGGAGCCAGAGGACAATCAGATTTCGTTGCTTGGAAGGATCAGAGAGGATGAGAATGACCAGACTGCTCGTGAGAGAATAAAAGAGGGGAGAGACTTGAAGTGCCAAAGGATTGATATGTCTCAGGGCAAAGGCTCAGGACCAATGGGTTTTATCTTGCTGGCTGCTGCTGCTCTCTGCACCCACCAGGCTCTGTGTGTGTGTTTGAGTCAAAAAGATCAAAAACACACTTAGGCTGCTGCATCTTTCGGCAACATCTTTCATGCAAATTGTGGCGCTTTTTTTTCAATAAATTACCCTTAATTTGAATCAATAAAAAAATCTGCCTTTCCATTACTGTGTGATGACTCTCTCTGGCTCCCTAGTGAATTCACAAATCTGTTTCATGTTCAAGCCTCCAAATTATTTTGATGAGAAATAAGGCGAAGCAGTATAAACTAAGTTTTCTGCATGACTTTTCAGGACCAGGTGTCTGCACTCTAATTTGCCACATTTTGATGCCACCCTCCTTGTGTTTTAGACGTGGGAGCTGAAGCTGAGTCTCATTCAAATTTGTGTTCTCGTTATTGCTATTCAGAGCTTGAATACTTTCTGGTGAAAAGCTCTAAGACTCTAGTAAGTCCAGGAGCAGCTGCTAAGTCTATTTAAGTTAGACTTTGTAGCTCAAATTATCAATAAAGGATCTTTTTCCTTCTCTAAAAGGCCCTGATATTTTTTGTCAGGGTAGGTTTAGGCAGCAACCACCTGAAGGTATTTTATTTACCTTTTAGATATGGGTAAGCATAATGTTTCCTAGACTTTTTATTTGAAGCCTATTGCCATCTTCAACTGACTTACCAGATTTGGAAAACTCATTTCAAGGGTCTGTAAAATCTTGAAATCAGGCTAGAAGAACCTGTTGTGAAATACTTTATTCACAGCTTTTATATGTCCAATAACAAGCAATTATTTTTTTGTTCTTTGAGGCTGAACCACTATAAGGCTTTGAGGTTGAAACCATGAATCACTTGAGACAATCAGAAAATAAAGGCTTGCACTGATCAAGGGCTTTTTTTGCTGAAATTACTACTCAAGCTTGACCACAAATAGACATCCCTTTTCTAATGGTGGCATTTAGAATTTTTGAAGTCTGTACTGTGCGTCCTACAGGAATTGGTGTATCCTCTACCCATTTTGATTTGTGGAAACCCCTGGACTTCTTTTGTTCCGCTGAAGTACTTCTTATGAAGGTGCAGACCACTGTACAGCAGATTATCCTGTCTTGCTTGTTTTTTAAGTTATCTTTAAAATAGTCTGCAGAGTGTCAGACATCCAGAAAAAAAAAAATTTAAATAAATGATGTTAGGATTTGAAAAGTGTGATCTGGGTGGATGAGGGAGAATGTGGCATTCAGAATGATCTGCTGCATGAATCACTGTGACTAAGTGTCCTCTACGTACTTGCCTGGGGTTGCAAAAGTCTGGAATCAGAGCCTGGGGGGAGTTATTGCCATTTCCTCCCCTGGCCCTGCTGCAGCCATCCTGCAGTGTAGGAAGCACAGCTCAGGGTCATGGCTGCATCTATGGGACAGCGTGGGAGAGAGTACTGAGAGAAATGCCTCAAAGGGGCAGAAAATATCCACCATTTCTAGTTCTGTGCTCCTCTAATTGTGCTTTGTAATTGAGACCTAATCAAGTGCACTTTGAAACATGCCCGAGCCATTCGGGCTGGGTTTTATTCTGCCATTCCCAGTATGGGAAGCCTGAGTTTGCATCTGCAGCAATTAACCTTGGTCACCTCCTCACCAGGACGAGTAAAAAACTCGGGGCTCCCTCTGGTTGCTCACCATGCACCCCTGCTCTGCCCCAGCCCCAGCTCCCTGTCCCGACGCTGGTGTTGGCACCGTGGCTCTCCTTGGCACGGAGGGACAGTGGCACCGAGGAGCCAAACTGCTTTCTTCCCCTTCTGCCCTCTCCAGATGCCCCTGGAGTTCCAGGGAACTCTGCACCAAGCAGGACAGACCCTGAGCACATTCCATGTGGTGCTCCTGGAGTGAGCCTTGCCAAGGGGCAGGACCCCAAAAGAGTCCCCATATAGCTGAGGAACATTCTTTAGGGAGGTTTTCCTCCTTATTTATAAAGCAGAGGTGGAGCTGGTCAGACTCATCTGATTTTACACCTCATTAGTGAAAGGGAAGAGGCAGCAGAGTGAGATAATCCTAAGAGGGGAGTTGGAACAATAAATTGGATTATTTTAAAGTTCGTCCTTTGAGACTCTGAGCTGTGAAGGCTTTTAATGCCAACTAAAGCAATTCAAAGTATCTTTGGAGCATCACAAGGGCGGAGTGAAGAGCGCTCAGAATATTGCTGCTAGTGTGGGGAACAAAAAAAAAAATAAAAAAGGAGGTTTAGCCAATCTAATGGATTATCCAATAAACACAATTTATGGTTGACTATATTCCTACAGATGAAGTAGCAGGAAAATCCAATAGACTATTAAAAAAGGGAACAGAAAAGTATCTTTTTTCACTCCTGTTTGGAACTTGAGAGCAGGCAAGTGTAATGAAGTACAGCAAGTGCATCATGCCAAGAGTTTCGCAAAACATTTTTAAAGTGTGATTGAAATGTTTTCCTGTGGATTGGAAGCTGATTACAGAACCATAAAACCAGAACTGGAGTTGAGAGGTATCTAAAGATCTTAACAGTTCACTTTTCATTTGCGAGATCTCCACACTGTGCCTTCAGAAAACAGAACAACTCAGCTGAAATAAACCTAACAATGTAAAACGGACCCTAATGCACAAAATACAGTTATTTTTGTGCTAGTCAGTGTTTGAGTGAGTTGCCCAGGTTTTCTCAAATTGAGTAAAATACAAAAATCGATGTAGCATGGGGAGAGTGGTCTGGAGCTGGCTTTAGTTTGTCCTTTTGTGAACGACATGAATCAGCCTCTGCTCGGGGTGCTGGGAGAGATGTGGTTCCTGGAGCTGCCCATTCACACACGTGTCCCACCCTGTGCACCAGCAGTAATATTTGAAAACAGCTGGATTTTAGGCAATGAAGAAATACTTACACAGAACATCACACAGAGAGCTGGGTCATGGCATATTTTTCCTCCTCCAGCTTTGTTTTTAGTGAGTAAGGGGCTCATAGGCACTGGGTTTTTAGGCCTTATTCCCCAACAACCCAGTGGCCAGTCCTGTCCAGTGCCCTGTGCCCAGGCCAGATGCCCCCAGGGATCCTGGATGAGTTGGGGAGGAACTTTGCCTCAGCTTCTGACTTTGGAACACATTTTCTGCACTTGCTGTGTGTTTTTTCCCTCTGCAAAGAGTATTTAGTTGTTCAATGAGACATAGCTCACGTGGAGCTCTAATGTTTAGCTCAGGGACACCTTTGTGTGGAAAGTCACTTAAAAAAAAAAAACAAACCTGAAACATTTGTTTTGGTAGGAATTTTTAACTTGCTTTATGCACTGTGTATTTTACAGCCTCTGGCTTCTGGAAAAATAGAGTTCAGGTAAATAAGCAGAAAACTTACTGCAGCAAACCTGATTGGAGACAACCTCTTCTGCAATAGTAATGGGATTTTATTCATGTAGTACCTAATGTGTCTGCAAAAGCTATATCCCATGTATTTACTCCAAAGCAGTTCTGTCCTGAGGAACAAAGGATGTTGTTGTTCCAAGGTGGTGGAGGATTTCCAGATGTGTTCTGATTTTGGATTATCCCCAGGACTTTAGAAAATCAGGTCCAGGATTTATTCAAGAGGGACCCAGCAGCAGTGAGTTTATTTAGCAGAAGTTGCCAACAGTCATTGCACAAATGAAAGGTCTCTGGGTGTGAGCACTGGGAAGTCTTTTAAAGGCTCTGTTATGTTGGGCACAGGATTTGTTCTTTCTGATTATATATTTTTATTAGAGAGGAAACCAAAATGGCAGAGTCAGTCATGAGCCCCTGAGAGAGGGAGAGAGCAGAAATGTTCCAGTGAGGGTGGGAAGAAGAAGGGAGTTATGTGAGGAGTTCAGAAGTTACAGGGAGTTAAATTGCTTTTTCCAAGGAAAATGTAGAATGAATCCTTTCAGTTCTAGCTGATGCAACATGTACACAGTTGAGATGCAGAAGGAGAAGGTTCAGAAAACATTTTTGGGATTGGGGCAGGGGGCTGTTCACCCTTCAGGTTCAGCTTCTGTGCTGTTCTGAGATGGGGTTTGGGAGCTCTACCTCCCCTTCTCCCTTTCCCCACATCCTCCCCATGGATGGGCCTGGATCCTTCCCCCTTTATCCCACCGCAGGGAACTCTGCAAAGCCCAGCTCCATCACAGGCTGAGCGATATTCACGAGAACTTCAACCTTGTCTACCTTTGCAGAGCTGCTCAGGAAAACATTTTCCATCTTGCTATAAATACCAGTATGCAGGATGGCTTCTCCAGCACTAAATTCCAAGCGAATATTTTGCATATAAACATTTATTTTCTTCACTGTTATCTAGCTCAAAGCTGACCATTTTTTCTGCTAGAATGTTGCAGAAGCAACTTGGCCTTTTTTTTTTTTTTTTTTCCTGCTAGCTGAAGCAGTTCAGGTGGATTTATTTGCTATTACTTAAGGCATTAAAACAAGGTTTTGTACATTGGCTTCAGGAGGAATTTCTTGCCCTCTTATTTATGGCAGGTTTGCATTAATGGGAGAGCTGGTTTGGCTTCCATTCTGTTTTGTAAGGCTGATTTAGACTTGCAGCAGTTTTCAAAATCTTTGCAACGGGCCAAACTATTTTTGGCATTTATGGTTGATAGGAAGGGTGAAGGTATTAATTTAAAAATTTGGAAAATGGGTTGGAAAATTGCACAGCCTATTTTCATCCTACATTTTACTCCATACTGGTTGGTTATTTTTTTCCTCTTTCTGGTGAAAAAAATCCAAAGTTGGAACAGCTTGATGGTGTAGCTTGAGAGGCAACTTCAAAAAGTGCAGTTAGAGTCATTGTTTTAACACACAATGTCAAAAAATGGTTGTACCTGCTCTTGTGATGCTTTGTCTTTCTGGTATGGCAAACTCAGTGTGCAGAGAGCATAGTGAGGTACAGGTGATCAGATTATTTTGTGACTAGCAAAGCACAGCCACTTTTACATACTGTTCATGGATGCTTGGGGTTTGAGATGCTTTTAAGACTGAAAATTGTAAGATAGAGCCCAAAAAAGAAAGGACAAAAAAATCAACATAGAAAAGTACATTTTGTTTTAATAGGTGTAAGAACTGACTTACAAGTGAGTTCTTCTCATCCTTAGTGCTCTGCAGTTCCTTCACTGAGGAAGAATTTTTAATATTTTGTGTGAATGCTCACAGGTTGATCTCGGGATGAGCTCTGGGCTTGATGATCCTCTGCTTTTGAGATGAGAATGGAGAGATGCACTTCAGCTCCCCTTGGCAGGAAAGGAGGCTGAATGTGTGTTTGAGGGGTTTGCTGGGCTCAGACTTTTGGCTCAGGTGCTTCCAGCTGGTGTTGCTGTGCTGAGTGCTCCTCCTGCCCTTCATCCCTGGCACACATATCCAGGTGTGCAGCCAGGCTTCTTATGGTTCCTGTGTCTTAAGGATACTAAGGCCTTTGTAAAGCTTCTCACACGGTTTGGGGTTAAAGCTGAGATCAGTCTGTGCTGCTTTTGCTTCTGTGTTAATCACCTTCAGTCTGTGGCAGGACCAATAATGTTCATAGAATCCTGGAATGGTTTGGATTCAAAATGACCTTAAAACCCATCTTGTTCCATCCCCTGCCATGGGCACATCAAGCCCAGGGTTCAGCCTGGAGAGGAGAAAATGCTCTGACGAGACCTTAAAGCACTTTCCAATAGCTGAAGGGGCTATAAGACAGAGAGAGGTTTTGGATAAAGCCATGGATAGGACAAAAGAAAAAATGGTTTTGAACTGAAAGAGGGCAGAGATTTAGATTAGATATTAGGAATAAATTCTTTATTAAGAGGGTGGTGCAGCACTGGGGCTGGTTACTGAGAGAAGCTGTGGCTGCCCCTAGATCCCTGGCAGTGCCCAAGGCCAGGTTGGACAGGTCTTGGAGCAGCCTGGGATAGTGGAAGGTGTCTCTGCCCATGGCAGGGGGTGGGACTGGATGAACCTTAATGTCCCTTCCAACCCAAACCATGCTGTGATTCTTTGAACAGAGTCTCTACTATTACATCCCTTACATTTAACAGCCCATGGGGTGGTGCAGAGGGATTGTGCCTCTCTCCTATTCCCTTCAAGAAAACAAGCAGCTCTGATAATATATGTGGAAGAGAAGGGATTCCTTATGTTCTTCATGCCTTATCGTTCACACCCAAGTGAGGCTTGTGCTGGAATGTGAAAATGGAGGTGAGCTAGACAAAATATTAGCATGCTTTGATGCAAAACACAGATCTGCGTCCTCCACCTCCGACACTCTCAGCTCTGAACTTGAAATCAAATGTAGGGCCCACATTCTGGGCCCTGGGTGTTTATGGTTTACACTCTGCTCTATACCAGCCTTGGAACTGGAAGTGGCAAGTGCTACCAGACAGTCATGCTGTAAACAGGCATGGGGACTGTGCCAGTCTCCATGTGGCTGGGAACCTGGAGCGGAATCTCTGTTGCAGGAGGAGAATCTCTTTAGCTACTTAAAATGATACAGAACAACAATTACGTTTCACCTTTGGAAAGCAAATGATCTTTAATTGTCTGCCAAAACTGTGGTTTGCCAAGATTAAATGTAGGATTAATGCCTGAAAGTAAAGACTTCTGCAGAAAAAGCAGAGTAACCAAAGTCTGGGCTTTGTCTCATAGACCTGTACCTGCTTTTTGCTCTTGGGTGACTCTGTGATTCACTCCCTGTATTGCATCAGCTCCTTAAAACACCAACAGTTCTCCATGCAGTGGTGTTTGACAGTGGAAGTGTGGTTCTGAGAGTGACCCCAGGCAAGAGGCTGTGGGGGAGAAAAGAGCTGATTTTCATTCTCCAGTGAGTTTTCAGGTTGGGGAGGGTGTTGGCTTGCCAGGTTTGAATTCAGAAGTGTTAATTGTCCTTTTCCAGCTTGGTGCTCAGAGCTGTCACTGCAGGGGAGGGGGAAATTAAACCTTCATGGCTCAGACTGGGAAGCAGCGACTGGGGAGGAGCCAGATCCTGACCACTGGTGATGCTGAGCTGATCCATGTAAGAAATAAGGTGATACTTTTAAAAGTATCTTATGGATCTTGTTGCCAAGTCCAGGTGGCGAGCAGGGAGGGAAGGCTGTGGCTGGGAATGGCTCTGTCTTGCTGTTCTTTCCATTGAAATCTGGAGCTGCTTTTGATTTGGTATCTTATGAACAATACAAACTCAGGTTCAAAGAGATGACTTTTGGGAACTCGGTGTTGACTATGTGAGAATAATTCCCTATGTAGTAAGAACTATGGAGAAACCTTGCAAAATTTCTGGAAGGTCAGTGGTGCCCCAAATGGAAGTGAGATGCTCATAAGAACATTTTCACCCTGTGCACCTTCTGAACATGCTGAATTCTAAATAAAACATTTCCAGCAGATACCCTGAGCTACAGCTGGTTTTCTTCCATCATAAAAACCTGGTCTAGTGGAAGGTGTCCCTGCCCACGGCAGCGGAACAAGTTGATGTTTAAGGTCCCTTCCAAGCCAAACTATTCTGTGATAAAAGTAATTTTCATGGTTAACTCACATTGCACGTGGCATCTTAACACCTGGCGTGAGGAACACCACTTCCCCCAGGCAGCAGCTAGGGAAATGAGTGGTTATGTTTGTATAACTTTGAGTTCAAGGATATTTCTGTCAGACTTGAATGCATCAGTTGATTTGTGTTTATTTTTGGGATACAGGGGAAAATGAAGTTTTCCTGTAGGCTTTATTAGAGCATGGAGTGGAATATGTAAGGCAAGATTTAAAACTAAATAGCCTATTGTTTCCTGAGGTGTTTTCAATCATGAAGCCTTGCAGTTGGTTTTCCCTCCCCTCCATCTGCAGTGCTGAACCCTGTGAAACACATCCAGCTCTCTGCTGATACCTGACTCCCTTATCTCTGCACTCCTGTCAACTGCAGAATGTTTTCCAGCCCTGGAAAATCACACTTTGCCTGTGACAAAATTCTTCCTCATCTATGTGTGAAGTCTTATGCCAGCCTTGTTGTGAATTTGAAGCAAGTGGTGTGGCAAAGCACAGGGGAAAGTTGCTGCAGGTGCTGGGCAGGAGCACAGCCTGGCACTCACGGAGCTGCTCTGTGTTGGGTGTGAGTGCACTGGAGCTGGGCTCCTGGCAGCTGAACGCTGAGCGTTTCTAAAGCTGTCTGAGGAGGATTTAAACACCACTAAGTCAGGCTTGTTCACAGCTGAGTCTGCCTGAGTGTCATCTGGTTAAATAGAAGTGACTCTAGCTCCAGAGAGGGTTATGCAGTTGGGACCGAAGTGGTTTTCAAAATGAGAATTAGAGAATCCCAGGATGGTTTGGGTTGGAAGTGACCTTAAAGCTCATCTTGTCCCAACCCCCTGCCATGGGCAGGGACACCTTCCACTAGAGCAGGTTGCTCACAGCCCCATCCAACTTTGGACTTAAACACCTTCAGGGATGGGGTGTCCACAAACTCTCTGGGCAACCTATGCCAGTGTAGCTCCATTCTTACAGTAAAGAATTTCTTCACAATATCAAATCTAAATCATTCCCCCTTGTCCTGTCCCTACATACCCTTGTGAAAAGTCCCTCTCCAGGAGGCTCCACTTTAAAATAAAAGGCAGGAATTAAAGCTGGGACTGGTTTGCAGCTTTAATTTTCTGGCATGGCAGCAGCTTTGTTGTATCAGTGGGTTTGGTGCCAGCATTTTCCATCAGCTGAGCAGGGTGGTCAGCAGCAGGACTGGAGGGAGCTGGGGGCAGGACACAATCCCACAGGGCAGGGGAGGCTGAGCCCAGCCCTGATGTGGGAAGAGAGACAATGGGATTTTCTGGTTGGAATGACAGGCTGCCTCCTCCTCTCCTGCTTGCTGAGCAGTGCTGGAGGAGCTGACATCTGTGACAGTCACTGGGATCCTTATTCCCAGCGCAGCCACCTCCCCGTGCCCTGTGTGCAGCATGGTATGATAAGAACCAAGGGATAAAAAAGGTCTTGATTCCAGGTCTTGCTTCACAAGGCAGGAGTGAGTTCAAAAAGCAGCAAGAAGTCAGGAAAAGCTTTTCTTCTGGCTCAATAAAGGGACAGACACCAGTCAGGGTGTCCCTGCAGACCCTGCTCCTGACCTTGGCACACTCATGCATGGAGTGGCTGTGTCATCTTCCTCTTTCTGCCTCCTCTCTTGTCCATAGCAAGGGTTTTTTTTTTAGTCTTGAGGCATTGCTAAGTGAAAAAGGGGAGAAAAAACACTATTTTATATATAGAGAGAGCTACTGCAGCTACCTATCAGCTCCAAATCATCCCCAGATGGGAGGGGTTGCAGGAGGGGTGTGGAGAGGCAGAATGGGCTGTTTTATAAGGACAGGCACATAAAACATCGCTGGGAATGTAGGGGAATAATGCAATGGATTTATAGGCTTCAAATGCCTTCCCCAAACTGCTATGCAGGCTGTCACTAAAGTGGAAAATAGATATGAGGTTGTATAATGTATCCACAAAGTAGTGTGTGATTTAACAGCAGCGCTTGCCATTTGCATTGAAACAGGCTGCAATTGCTAAAATCAGAGGGGAAGCTTAAAGTCCTAATGTCTGATGGTGGAAATGGCTGTAGAGAGCAAAATTCTGCTCACTGGGGTTGATTAATTCCATACGACAAAAGGTATAAGATAAAGTGGTCTGCATACTGGGATCAATTGCTGTGGGAAGAAACATATGAGCATTTCTTTTTCTTTTTTTTTCCCTTGACTGGCAAGCTCTCAATCCTGAGACATTGGAGTGTTCTGCCCTCAGTTTTAAGGTTATGAACACAGGAAATCCTGGCAACTCTGTTATTCATCAGGGTGAAATCTTACTCATATGTACCAAACGTATGGGGAGGCTGAGTGGATCTATCAGCCTGATTTGAGCAGAATACGCTGCCTCGTTAATTTATTTATTTAAGAGGATTAAAGAGAGTCTGAACAGCCATCCTGGGTTCCCTGAGGATTTTAGTAGTGCAGGGCAAGAAGGGCCATTACAATGGAGTGATGAGATCTTTATCACAGTGTGTTCTTGTCTCAAGCTTAGGGCCTCGTGTTCATGCCATAAAGAGGTTCTTCCAAAGGAGCTTCTTACCCCAAAGCTAATTCATCACATCTCTTGATGTTCTCTTTCCCTGTTTAATTGCCACATTTTTAACAATATGTACCCTTTTTACTGTAAGGATTTTTTGACCTCTAATTTTCAACTCTTGATGACATTTTTCTATTTCAGAAAGCACAGGACAAAGCACTTTTTTTCCTCCACCATACAAAGCAGGAGTATAATTCACCAGACTTGTGCACTTGTGCACTTGGCTTGTTTTGAAAAATCCAAGTGGGTTATTTTTGTTATTGTTTAAACTATGTGCTTTCTCTCTTGCAAAGGGAAATAAACTTGTGTTTCATGCTGTAGTTAATACCTCTGCTATAATCTCTGCCTTCCCCATGAAAGTTTTATGTCCTTGTAAGAGAAGTTCTGCAGTCACAGACGATGACTGTTAGCAAAGTGTTCACATCTCCCTGGAAAATTGTGTTAAATTGGGCTCTGTGAAGGAGAGAAGAGCTGTGCTTATGCTCTCAGCATTACATCTACGCCTCTGGGGTTGTTACCGTGGCTCAGTGATTTCAAGGAGTTAATATTTTGAGCATTAAAGTGGATAAAAAACAAAGGGAAAGATGGGATAAGAGGGGATACCTCTGGTCAATGAGGACTAGAGTGCACCAGCACAGGTTGCCTAAATAACAACCAGGAGTGAAGTTGCTCACCAGCCTATTTCTTTATGCTGATCTTCCCTTATTTTATTCTCCAGTCTGTCACAGCAATTATACATCGCTGAACACCTGGACATTAAACCTATAAAGCCTTATTTGATAGCTCCCAGTAGAGTCAGACTTGTACTGTTGACCTGTTTTATGTGTAACAAAGACTTTGGACTCATGTAGCCAAATTTTGCACAGTTGACCAGGGATTGGCACCTCCTGAGTACATCACTCCTGGCTGGCTGGGAGGAGCCTGGGCTCAGTGTTCTGCCCCTCTTGTGCTGGTGGAAAAATTGTTATTCTTTATTCTTCTGAGTTCCTTCGCCATTTGACTTCCTGATTTTATCAAATTTACTGCTTTTATTGCTTCAGTATGAGAAGCATTTAATTAACTCAGTGAAGGAGGTTCCAAGGAAGATTTAGGATTTATTAATGTGTATTTCTTTGCCCGATTTTGCTGTGTTTAGAACCATAGCAGTGTTGGCCACTCAGATTTTCCTCTTAAACATCAAGTTCTGCAGGAACTGATGTGTAAACTCTCCATTCCCTATAGAAACCCTGGACAGACATTCCAGTTTGCAGAGCAAAGACAACTTCCACTTAGGACAGTGTCTGGCCTGCAGAGGAGGTCAGGAAGGTGGTTAAAAACCACAGAGTTTCAGTCTTGTGAGAAATTTACTCAACTTTGTGTTTTCATTTATTCTGAGTCAGAATGCAAATAAATATTACAATATTTCCAATCAGAATTAAATTCTAAAATACATTTTTGAGTATTTTTCTGTTCGTTTTCTGTCTATGCTTTTAATTTTTTAATTAATAATATTGCTTCTTTTTTTGGGGAGGGGAAATCAGATGTATTAGATGGCTCAGCTTGTCTTTAAAATAGATTATTTAAAATTAATTTAGAAAAGCTGCTTTCAAGTGATTGAGTAATTTCATTTTTTTAGATTAGAATCTCTTGTTTGTTTTGTAATGAAATGCTTTGACACTTGGAACAAGAAATTAAGATAAATATTCAGCATACAAACCACAAGACAGGTGTTTTTTCCAGCATCCTTCTTGTTCCAGGGAAGTGCCATATTTCTTCTCCAGACATGTTTTTGTACTTTTATAAATTACTCCAGAGTCGGAAATTTCCACGGTTTCTTGAAAATTTTTCACTCTCTGATTCCCTGCAATTTCTCTTGCTTCAGAAAATTGAGTTTAAATCAGTTAAGAAGACTGGAAACTTCTTGGTGCCTTCCTTTCACCAGGCTATAATTCAGTGGGGGACACACTTATACATGAAAATGAGCATAAAAGCAATATATTGATTTCTGTAGGAGAAATCTTCCAACCCAGGGCATGGATATACACAAACACATGTGTGTGGCACTCCTCCGTTATTCCAGTGGGGAAATCCCATGGAGTTCAGCCCCTGGAGCTGATGCTGGTGATGCCTTTTCCTGGTCTTAAAATGAGAACCAAAACACAGTTTATGGGGAAAAGGGGTTTTTACTTTGGTATTTATTTCAGGATCCTTGGGGGCAGCACTTGGTCCAGGTGGAATGCCCCAAAAATGCATGTACACTGTCACACTGAAATACACACAATTATTGGCCTTGAAAAATTAACATATTTATTAAATATTCCCCAATGAGAGGCTCGAGTGAAACCTTTGTTCTGAGGAACTTTCTCCTCTCAATGGGCCTGTCTGAGGTTCCAAAATGTGTTCTGGAGAGGCCCTTGGTGTCTGGGGCTCCCAGGATGTTTGCTCTCCTGGTTTAACAGTGCCGTGGGGCTGAGCTGAGTTATCAGCCTTGGGAAGTTACAGTGTGTGGGCTAAAAGCACTGAGAATACATCAAACTATATAAAAGGGTATGTGAGAGGGGTATGAAAGAAAAGGCAAAAAATGATTCTGGCAGCCCTGGCAGGGAGCAGGGCTGCAGAGGCTGTGCTGGCAGAGCAGGGATGTGTGCCAGGCCAGCCCCAGGACACGCTGCTGGCAAGGGCAGCTGTGGCTGCAGCTGAAGTGGCAGCTGCTGTCACTATGCCTGGAGGGCCAGAGAGCAGTGAGGCTGAGGCAGAGCTCTCAGACGTTAATCCACACTCAGGGCAGCACTGATAGCTAAGAAACAGCAGGTAGCTCACTCGGAAGAGAAAAAGTATTGGTTTTTTGGGTTTTTTCTTGAGCAGGAAGAGTCTGCTCACTTNATGTTTGCTCTCCTGGTTTAACGGTGCCGTGGGGCTGAGCTGAGTTATCAGCCTTGGGAAGTTACAGTGTGTGGGCTAAAAGCACTGAGAATACATCAAACTATATAAAAGGGTATGTGAGAGGGGTATGAAAGAAAAGGCAAAAAATGATTCTGGCAGCCCTGGCAGGGAGCAGGGCTGCAGAGGCTGTGCTGGCAGAGCAGGGATGTGTGCCAGGCCAGCCCCAGGACACGCTGCTGGCAAGGGCAGCTGTGGCTGCAGCTGAAGTGGCAGCTGCTGTCACTATGCCTGGAGGTCCAGAGAGCAGTGAGGCAGAGCTCTCAGACGTTAATCCACACTCAGGGCAGCACCGATAGCTAAGAAACAGCAGGTAGCTCACTCGGAAGAGAAAAATTACTGTTTTTTGGTTTTTTTCCTGAGCAGGAAGAGTCTGCTCACTTTTCCAAACGGGCAGCTCTGCTCCCAGGACTGCTTCCTCTGGTTCACCTGGGGTTTGGCTGCTTAACCAGCAGCACTCAGCAATTACAGAAATCCACAGATTTCTCAGCCACAAAAATGTTTGTGTAGATGAGCCTAGAAGCCCTCGTTTTATAAATGGCAACACAGAGATTCAGACACCACCAGCTCCTCATGGTGGTGAGGTGAGTCCTCCCAGAGGTGGGCATAGAGCCCACGGGCTCCTGGCAGTGTCTGTGTGCACTTTCCTGCCCACTCCAGTCATTCAGAGCCCTCCTTGTGGGGAGCAGAGAAGAGCTCAACCCTGATGAGAGCAAGAACTGGGCGCTGTATCTGCACCATTCACACTTAGCAGCCCTTAAATATTTCTGCTGAGGGACTGAGTGAAGCTGGGCACAAGCACAGCTTTGCAGTGTTGTGTTTCTGATCTCTGTGCTGCACCCAGGCACTGCCCATGGGCCAAAGTCAAATGTTGTGTTTTGGGGACAAGGGTGGCTTCCTCTGGATGTGCTCACATCACCTGGTTTAACAGGGTCCACATCTACTGGAAAGAGACTCTGCTGCAGAAAAAGTAAACTCACGTTTGGCTGTGCCAGGAATCTCTCTGCTGGAGTTTATATATCCTGAAAAGAGTCTCAGGAAATAAGTCTGATTTGAGTGAGCAGTTGCTCTGTACATTGACCCACACTACAATATCAAATTGAGGACATTCTCTCAAGTGCTGTTTCCTCCTTCCCTGCATCTCGTGAGTTCACCCAGGTTGTTTTGAGATCCCTTGTACTCACTCTCTGCTATAGTCAACAGAAAAATAAAGACTGGGTTGGTTTGTTTGTTTTTTAAAATCAGCGAGTTGTTTTTTTTCTTCAGTTGTTTTTTTCTTCTTGAAAGCTTTTCTGGCTCTTTTTGCCTTAAGGGGATAGTTTTTTTGAGGTTTTTAATAAGGAAAAATAACTGTAACTGTAATGATTTTAGAACTGCTGAAGGTAGCTGAATGCACTTATTTTATGGATGGAGATCAAGGACAAGTGCATCTTGCATTTGTATTTATAGCCTTCTGTATCATGTTCTTGAAAATAAAAACCCTTGATTTTGCATAGGCCACTGCCTGACCTGTGAATGTACTTTTCAGTGCCCCAGGTGTAGGAAGTTCCCTTTCTTTTTCCTCAATTCCAATTTGGTGATTCCCCTTTGTAGTTTTATAGAATTGCTATTTCTCTAGCTCTTGATAAGCCAATAGAGCATACAAGATTGCATTGGCTCATTCCTCCATAACATTAAATTAAATGCATTTTTCTTTCTGGATTTTAGCCATGGCATGGACAGGGTCATGTGTCTTGATTTAAGTATTTGTTTCTCAATTTAATTCCAAGGGTCTTTTTGCAGATTCCCTTGCCTTGAAGTGCCTTGATGCAATAAGAACTCTCAAAATACTGTTCCATGCCATGCTGGCTCTTGACTCCCTGAAGAAAAAGCAGTGGGTGTAGAAATTTTCCTTTCCTTCTGCTTTTAATTTTTTGTTTGTTTTAAGAACAATTATGCTCAGATGTCTCTCTTTCTCAGGTGTCTGGCATGTAATAAAAATTTAAAACCAGGTTGTAATTCCTGGAAAAAGTCACTGGTTTTCAATGAAATCACCTGCAAGCTGTCTAATTATGATTCCTTTAAGAGTTCTGCTTCTGTACTTTCTTGTTGCTGGTGTAATTCATGCCTCTTCTCTGATACACTGCCTTATCTTGGGTGTTGGCTCTGTCTAAATTGTTCTTCTCTGTCCAAATAACAGGATTCACATGCCCTCACCCTTCCCTGGTGTCAGTGACATCAGCCTCGGTCTCTTATTTATCCTGTTACTTTTAAAGCCTCCCTTTTTAAACACTGGATATTTATTTTTCCTCAAAATGCAACATTTTCCTCCTGTCATAAAGCAAGCGACTTAAAGATTTTCAAAGGCTCTTTCAGAAAATCTGGGAATTAGATTCTTGTGGAGACCTTAATAAAAAATTGAAGACTTCATGTATTAACATACATTGATTTATTCATAGTGTTTCATTACAAATAAGTGAGGATCCCATCATATCGGGAAAGGTTAGGAGAGCAGCAGAGCACGGTACATTATATTGACAGCTCTATTGAAATTGAGCTGCCTTGGGATTGAATTTGGAACTCGGGCAAGGAATTGGCTGGTAAATAAGTCATGAGTTTTCCTTGCAAGCGTCTGTATATCAGGAGGGTTGCCACGGGTGAGCAGGCTGAGCTCGAGCAGGTTTTGAGGGGTGCTGGCACCAGTGCCAGGTGTGCTCAGAACACCCCTCCAGGTCTGGAACCCTCCTGGCTTATCCCAGGTGTCAATCAAGCTTTGCACCACACGTGAATCTGCACTCTGAGGCTCAGAATGACAGAAGAGTGATGCCTTAGGTTT
>VZRF01006972.1:0-90060 GCA_013396875.1 Vireo altiloquus
GTTTCTGGATGTGGTTAAAGCATGATCCAGTTCCGCCATAGATGCTTAAGGGCTCAGGGGTACATCTGCTCGCCAGTGGCACAAAATGGGCTGCAGAGTAAGAGCCTGCAAATCATGGTCTTCCCCAGTGTCTGCAGAGGAACTCCTGCTGCATTGTCGGGAGCAACTCCTCTCCTCCTTCTCCCCTGCCCTGGCCCCTGCAGGACTGTTTCTTGCATGCATTGCCAAAGACGCCCCCGAGGCACTATCACCTTTGCAAATGGGCTCAGCCTTCACCAACAGAGAGTCCTTGTCGAGCCTGGTTGGCACTAGCCCTGGCCAACATGGGTCAACTGGTGGCATCATCTCCCAGATGCTCTCCAGACTGCCTCCTGGCTTTGAAGCCCTCACCAACCCAAGCCCACTATAGGCACAGAGCACTAGGAGGAGGGAGGGGAAAGCACAGCAGCACTGAGAGTCTCTCTACAGGGAGATCTGTGAAGGGCGATGTGACAACCCTGCTAGGAGTGGGGGGATAGCCAGCGTGAGAGTCAGGAGTGGGACAGGCAGAGCAACTTGCACTGCTTTGACTGGCCTTTACACTTGAAGCCCCAGCAGTGGCACAGGAGAGGGCATGAGGCACTGAGGGTTCTTCTCTGTGTGGGTTCTGCTCAGCCCCTAGGAACCCTGCAATAAGAGACACCCAAAAAGGGAGCCCAGGGGACCAGTGGCAGCAGCAGAGGTTATCCATGTGTCCTTGGTCATGTGCACCTCCCACAGGCCAGGCACAGCCATAGGCTGCAGACACAATCACACCTTATCCAGGACAAGGACAATCCTGAATACGCGCATGCCACACATGAGCGTCCTCATACATACAGATCACACAGAGGAACATCATGCCTGGACACACACATGCTGCTGTTGGGCATGGACATGGGCATGCTGACCTGTGGGCCACTCACACCCTGGGACATGGGCGGACACCAAGCGATCTACTGCTGGCGTGCAGTGAACCATGGACACACACATTTGTCATGCGAGCTTGCTATGCTTTATTGTCGGAACCAGGCCCATGTGCTGGCTAGTTTTTTCTAGGGGCTCTGGCTCTAAAACTCAAAGTTTTCTGCTGGCTGATCCAGCTCATCGAGCCCATCGAGCTCATCCAGCTCATCGAGCTCTTCCAGCTCATCTGGCTCCTCTTCCATGCGACGTCTGCGTCTCTTGAGGGGCCGGCGCTTGATGATTGGGCCTCCAAAGCCCCTTGGACGCCTGCTGCGGCGGCGGCGGCGGGTGTAGCCAGAGCGCCGTGTCTTGCGCAGGTGCCGGCTCCTGCTCCTGCTCCTGCGCCCTCTGGCCCGCCGCCTGTAGCCAGCCATGGTGGTGCTCGCTGTGACTGCTGTGGGTGGCTGCCCCCTTTTATAGGGGTGCCAGGCTGGAGCCCTTTGTGATGCAAGCGCTTTACAGAGCCAACCTCACCAGTGGTGTCACAATGGGTGCACGGCAATGCTCCATGGCTACTGGCCAACCCCACGGCCACATGGAGTGGGCAGCTGCCCTGTGGCTGCTGGGACATTGCTTCACTACCACCATGCTCTGGCAGGCTTGCTGGACACTGTCTTGACATGGGAGACCTAGGAGGGCTGGCTGGGCTGACCAGCAGTGCAGGCGACATGGTGGGAGGAGGCAGCACAGAGGCAGATGAGCCCATTGCGGCATTGGTACTGGTAGCAGTGATAGTGTTGCCAGCTTTGCTCGCATGTGTGGCTTTTGATTTCCCTACTAAATTGGCTTTTATCTTAAGCCATAAGTTTTCCCATCTTTACTCCTCCAGTTCTCTCCCCTTGCAAGCTGGTGGGGAGAGTGAGCCCCTGCGTGGCACTTTGTTTCTGGATGTGGTTAAAGCATTAGCTGCCTCCAATGTGGATGCTTAAGGGCTGCAGGGGCACATCTGCTCACCAAGATGAAGGGTGAGAGCCTGCCAAACCATTTTTTTCCTCAGTGTATGCAGAGGAACTACTGCTATGATGTCTGTAGCATCTCCTCGCTTCCTTCTCCCCTTCAAAGGCTCAGCAGAACCATTTCTCACATGTACTCTCAAAGATGTTATCCAGTGCTGCACTGGCCTTTATCACTACAACACTGTACTGGCAATTTAATCTTCTGCCTAATTTTATACTTTTATAACATTTTATTCAAACAAGAAGCTGGTACTGTCTTGGTAGGAGAAGCTTAAAAGACTCTTAACAGTCCTTAAACGATGTTAAATAAATAAATACAAACTAGTCACTTGTAGTGTTTCCTAATGGAAATTTCTCCGTGAAAATAAAATAGCCTGGTGTGCTTCAAACTTGGTAGCATGATGGCTTATAATCAACTGCTAGCCATGCTTATAAGTGTCAACAGAAACACTGCTTCAGCTCAAGTGTATTATCATTTATAGGAGAAAAATTCTGGATATGGATTTTTCTGGATCTGGATGACCTCAAGGGAGCTTCGGAAAACTCTGTTCAGAGTACTGGGAATTTGAACTTGAGGAAAGCCGTCTGAGAAGTGAATGAGGTGTACTTTTCATCCTGGTATTTTTTATTATTTCTTCTTATCTTAGACATGAGCAGCATGAAGTTATAGTGATAGTACTGTAAAATACTGCAAGTACAGCTGCTGCATTCCAAGATCTGCCACCAACTCCCTGTATGTGTGGTAAAAGAGTTTCATTTTCTTTGGCTTTATTTTAGGTTTTCTCAGCTGTAAGCAATGGCTCACATAATGAAAATGCTGTGAATTAGCTCTTACGGATATTTATGAGATTGAGATCTCTCTTGATGATATTTGAAGGATCTTGTGAATTTGGAAAAGTTCTAATTGACTGGAAGCTGGCTGACATTGTCACAGTTTTCAAGATGGGCTGTAAGGCTGACCCTGGACATTACAGGCCTGTTAGCCTGACTTCAGTGCCTGGTAAGGCTATGGAGAAGATTATTCTGGGAATTACTGAAAAACATCTGAAGGACAACACAGTCATCAGTGATAGCCAGCATGGTTTCATAAGGGTAAAGTCTGCTTATCAGGACTTCCATTTTCATTTTATGGCAAGCTAACCCACCTAGTTCATCAGTGGAAGCCAGTTGATGCAATCTTTTGGGATTTCAGTAAAGCTTTTGATACTGTCTCTCACAGGATCCTTCTGGATAAAATATCCAGCACACAACTGGATAAACACATCATGTGATGTGTGAGCAGCTGTGTCACAGGGTGGGCTCAAAGGGTTATAGTGAATGGGGTGACATCAGACTGATGACCTGTCACTAGTGGGGTTACACAGGGCTCTGTCCTGGGTCCTGTGCTCTTCAACATCTTCATAAATGTCTTGGACTCAAGACTTGAAGGGATACTAAGCAAGTTTGCAGATGATACAAAACTGGGAGGAGCTACTGACTTACTTGAAGGCAGAGAGACCTCGACGAATTAGAGGGCTGGGCAATCACTAAAACTGAATCATCACAAGGATGATGGAAAGAGTTCTTTTATTAGGAACATGTATTTATTTTAATTCTGATCTTATCCTTACTTTTTATTTCACAGTGTTGATGAACAATTGGCTAATTCTTGGCATGCTTACTGAAAATTTTTCAATTCTCTTTCTTAAAAATGAGGTTATGATGTTTTCAGTAGGTGTATTTAAATTTATCTTCTTTCAAATAGACTAAGAACAGAAATACTGACCAGAAAACATTTCTGGTTTGGTAGTCAGAGCTGGCAGTTTCTTAGTGCTTGGAAACTGGTCTCAATCCCAGTCAGTTAGAAAATAGCTGCAAGTGAAAGCTTCCAATGTGTTTTTTCGTGGTTTATGTGAAAGGGGTCATTGGTTTGTATTTTTTTAATAATATCTTGTAACATTAGAAATACTACCTGCATCACTGTAAATGAGCAGTATAGTTTCTCTCTTATGTTTCAATAAGATTGAAAGTTTAAGTTTAGTTGGTGGTACAAAAGGCTTTTGCTCCAAGAGCAGTAAGGGATATCAACAAGTATGTGATTGTCCCAGTAGCTGTTGGTAATTTCCCCAAGGTGATTGTACCATCTAGTGCCAATGTAGACTTAGTGGGGCATACACCCTGTAGTAGAAAATACTGTTTTAATTTGCAGACCAGCTAGTGTTCTGAGCAGGGGAACAGGGGCCTGTGGGAACTAAACTTTTCTCACAGAGCTGCAAATTCTGTCAGCTGGGAAGAAGAACAGAAAGAATTCTGGCTCCTCATTCTTGGAGATAGTTCTCATTTTGCCAAAGTCAGCATACTAAACCAGACCTGTGCCTAATGTTAGCTCACTTAGCTTTTATAAATTTCATATATTTGCTGCATAAACCCTTTCATTATTTGTACTGGTTTTACTTGAGTTTTTTATTGGAGAATAAAGAATGTGAATCCCATTCAGGTCTAAGGCAGCGTACAGAAAGGCTCCCAGTCAATTTAATTGGATCAAAACGGAAAAAGACAAATAATAATTTTTGAAGTATATTAGATGTACTAGTAAATACCTGAAATAAAGCACTGCTTTATGATTGATAATGAATATTGCTGGTATATTTAATTTATGCTGTGACCTAGACAATCTTTTTGGAGACTCAGGCTTGAAGAAAGCTAAGGATTGAATATAAAGGATGTTCTTGTATGAGTCTGGGATTGGTTTCTATTGCTAATTTCCATGTGATAGTTTTCATGGTACTTACATTAATCTAGATGTTGTTCTATCTAGACGTAATTGTATTCATATCTAGATGTCTATATTCATATCTAGATGTAATTACAGGGCTTTTATCTGTACTTCAGACAACTGTGGTGAAAATATTGATTTGTTTATGATTTCTTATTCTATGGAGTAAAGTTGCTCTTAAGAATGACTGCTGAAATAATTCGCTGCAACCATAACTTTTGTGCAGTGCAGCTATTCAGAAATGTGTTAAATAATTTGCTACAGCTAATACTAATAAATACTGAGAAATTACAAATATTTCTCTCATCTCCAGTTGCATAAACCCCCCTTGTCACTGTGGGACCTAGGCAGTTGCAGCTACTCTGTTACTTTCCCATATATATTCTTACCTGCATCATATCTCTCTCACGTAGATATTTCAGCATTTTCCAAGTATTTTATTGCCTTCTTCCTTCTTTTTCAGTTCCAGGTTGGTTAGGATGTATTTGTTGTGCTAATGCTTCATTATATGCATATATTCATTTCTGTAGAATATTTTCCAAGTAAAGGATACTTTAAAAATATTTTAGTATAAGTAATGTATCTCTTAGGATACCTTAAGAATGTGATATCCAATAGTTAATGATTCTGCAGCTCTGCAGTGAGGTGAAGGTCTGTCTGCCTGTGACTTATTAATGCTGTCTGTTCATTCTGTCTCAGTTCTACTATGAGCAAATTACCTCTTCTATATACTATTCCTCATTATGACATTTTAAAGCTTATGTATCTCAGCTCAACTTCGCTTATTTTACAACTAACATCGAGCAGTATAAGAAATTGCATTACTGTTGTAGGAACCTCATACCTTGAATCATTATTCTTGGTGGTTGTTGATTTATATACTTAAAATGTCACACTAGGAGACTGGCTTAGAGTCATCTCTGAAATGTTTCTTGTGTGCTATAAGCTAGCAGTTTTTATGGCAAAACCTGCAAAGGTTGATTTCCAGACCAATCAGTGTGATGTCATAAAGTACAATAGTGCAACCTGAACATAATAATGCATCTGAATCAACTGCTGTGTATAAGATTCCTCAGCTGTTATTTAACAGTTTGAAAATAGAAGGGAACATAGTACTTGCAAAAAAGATACATTTCAGAAAGATTATTAATAATGCGGCACAGGATATTTATCCAAAGTGCCAGCAAAATGATCAGCTGGGTTGAGACTTTTTCCCAAGAAAGGACATAGAAATCAGTGAAATTTGGAGGGAAATAAGAGTGGAAATAATCTGTTACGGCTGGATTTGTATCTTCTTTCAAAATACCTCAAAATGTTTATGGACATGAAGAGAGTTTAGTACTAACTGTGTTTTCAAGCGTCACTTGAAGTGCTAAAAAGAAGACAAAAGCACTGAAATCTCTAAGCATCTCACAGAGGATTTTAGATGAGGATTTGAACTAAAAATTGAGAACATCTTTCATAGAATCACAGGATCATTACGGCTGGAAAAGACCTCTATGATCACTGAGTCCAACTGTTAACTCAGCACCACTGTGTTGATCACTAACTCATCCCCAAGTGCCACATGCACATGCCTTTTTAACACTAACAAGGATGGTGAATCCACTGCTTCCCTGGGCAGCCTATTTCAATGCCTGACCAGCCTTTCAGTGAAGGAATTTTTCCTAATATCCAGTCTAAACCTCATGTGGCACAACTTGAGGCCGTTTCCTCCTGTCTGAACACTTTTTTTAAATCCTGGGAGAAGAAGTCAACCCCCGCTTGGCTACAGCCTCCTTTCAGGCAGTTGTAGAGCGTGATAAGGTCACCCCTAAGCCTTCTTTCCTCCAGGCTAAACAAGCCCAGCTCCCTCAGCTGCTCATCATCAGGCTTGTGCTCCAGACCTTTTACCAGCTTTGTGGCTCTGTTTTGCTCAAGAACCTCCATGTCCTTGTTGTGAGTGGTCCCAGTCTCACAAGTGCCCAGTACAGGGGACTCTGGTACTTTCTAGAGGTTTGAGTTAAGACTTAAACTGTAGCCTATAAAGGAAAAAAAAAAACCTGATCAGTGAAAATAATGACTTAAAAGAGGCTTGAAATTTTTCCCTAATTTTTTTTATTCTATTGTGGGCTTAGTCAATACCCTCATCATTCCTTTTGGTCTGCAGTTAATATCCTGAAGGAGGTGAGAAATTCTTTATCTAAACTTTAGTATTGTAATCTTAAAGAAAGCACTTCACAATGATACTTCTAGTATTAATTTAATCTATTATACTTGTAACTAATATCCAGTATGACTCAAATGGGTGATGTTACAGGCTTATGAAATATTACTTAGTTTATAAAGTATGTCAGATATCAACAAAATTGTTTTGCAAGAAGCTTAGTCTTAGTTGCTAAAAAGAAACATAAAAGAGTGAACAGAGAATGGAGGTATTGTACAGACAGTGCATAAGAATAACCCTGCTAACTCAGATCAAAGGATTATTTGTGTCAGAAGTCTGATTTAACACAATTCATCAGCAGTGATTTAGAAAAAAAGCATAAAGACAAAATAAACTTCCCCAAAATACGGTCTCAGGTATTAAACCTTTCAGTTGATTCATCTTCTAGAAATCTGTCATCTATTTTTCTGAAGCTACATACATTTATTTTTACATTTTAGTTTGGGGTTTTGTGGGCTTACAGAGGAGCACTGAGGACTTAGTTAGCATTAAGGTATCAGGCAAACAAGAGGGTGGATGGAAAAGAGAGTGAAAATGGAGGTCTCAATCAAATGAGGAATGGAATTATTCACACTGAATTTTGGAGTTGGAAGTAGGAGACAATGTAGAAGAGAGCAAAGCCTGGATTTAGAGGCAGTGCCCTGATAGGACTTCTGAGAGGCTGAAGTGGTCTGTCCAGTAGGAAGTGAGCAGGGTTGTTTCAAAGCTTGAAATGAGAGGAAAAACCTGAAGTACCTCTTTGTTCTGTATCCTCAGCTGTACTGTGTCTTGTTAACAAACTAGCATATGCCAATTTAAAGCAAAAAACCTCCATATTTTTTCAACCGTCTTCTTTATGATCTTTCTTAAATGCCCTAAAGATCTGTTTGTAAAATCTAGTACTTTTGTCTCAGCTGAGCCAGTGCTTTAAAGTTGGCCAGGTCTGGAATACGCTTTTCTAAACTCATCATTAATTGCTGTTGGCAATCAATGAATTCTGGATGCTATCTCTTTGAGTTGGAGGCTTCGTTTTCTGGATCATGGTGATTTTTGTTGGGTTCTTACTGTCCTCCCTTAAACAGCATGCAACAAACTCCACGAAAAAACTCACGCTCAAAAATGGGTCATATTGACTTTGGTAGAGTAGAGCAGAGTTCAGAAATAAAGATTCTGTTTTTGTATAAATATCCTACATTTTAAAAAAGGGAAGAAAAAACTCCAAACAGAAAATGAAATGTAAGAATGATAGGTTATTTAAAACAATTTTTTTTTCTAGGAGAAATGTATTTTATGAGACCCTGAGGCACTTCCTGCTCTTCAAATTGTTGTTAACCAGGAAGACCTCTTTATTTTCATATTCTGAGCAAAGGACCTGTGTATTATGTTTTTATTTTTAAACAAAGCAGCCTAGAGAGGTGAAAATTTGTGGCCTTCCTTTTAGAGACCAGTGGTTGTTTTCTGTTTAGGCCACACTAGAGACTGAGCGTAAAAAGAAAAGGCATTTTTAGTAGTGCTGGATTTACTATTTTAATTAATTCTCCTGTATCTTGCTTCCCTGACATGTTTACTTTACAAATGCTTTAGCTCATGGCCATAACTTATTTTGAATGGCAAAGTGTATAATTAATATCAAAGTGAAAGGTGATTATGTTTGTGAATACTGCTCTATGCCCTCCAGAAACCACTTAGGTAGCCAATTTAGGTCACACATGGTTCAGTCTCTCAGAAATCTTACTAAATAAAGCCCCAAGGTACTCTCTTTTACTGAGCAATTAACAGGAAGTGAATTTTTTGTGTTATTGTGGGGAAAAAAAAATTTTTGGAAAAGGGGGAAGTACCATATGAGACAAATGACATATGAAACACAAATGTTTCTACATGGTTCTGCTGAAAGCTGAAAATGCAATTTAAATGGGCACTTAAGGTGGAGAATAATATAGGCCAAAATGCTACAAGGAAAATGCTTATATATAAAGTGCAGTGGTTTATGTTTGAGATGTTCTGTCACCTTCTACCCATATGAAACCCCTTGTATGAATAGATGTTTCCCAAGAACCCTCCCTATGAAGACAAGCTGAAGAGGAATGATTCTCAATATTTGATGAAACCCCTTGGAGGTCTTTGCTTATGCAGGCACATAATGACAATTTGAGACTAAGTGGTAAGCATTAGACTCTGATTTGCAGTCATTATTTTGAAAAATCCAGCCCTAGAAAAATAGGGTCTTATTCATGCTACTAATATGGTAGTCACTTATTACAACTAGATTCTTGGCAATGTAGACAGAAACAAGCTGTATGATAACATTGTACAATAACAAAATGTAATGACCATGTGGTATCATGTTGTACTGAAAGAGGTGCTATCAGCTTGATATTGTTGGATTTCTGGTTGGATTTCTACTCCCACAAAGACTATGGACCTTTATGTAAAACATCTTTATGGTGCTTCTGCCAATACATGACTTTGTGTCATTAGACACTGATTCCTGTGGACCAAGAGAATTCCCTCTAGTATCCTTGTTAGTCAGAAAATCAATCACATTAGTCTCATAATCAGACATAATTGAGTTATTACTGCATTTTTTAAAACTCCCACAATGCAGAGAAGTGCAATTACCAAATCAAGACACAGTGATGGTTGAAATTTAATAGTTACTCTTGTAGTCAGCACTTAAGAAGCGAGGAACAAAGATCTGCTATAGTTGTGTCATCAATTGTATTTCCACTGTTAATTTTGATGTCAATCTTGTGCTAGTTTGATTTGCATATATACATAAAATTTGTAGACATCCACACAAGATGACCAAATTTTGCAGCTGTCTGGTGGTTTAAAGATCTGCAGTTATTCACGTGCAATACTGAGTTTAATTCAGTGAACCTGATGGATGGCACTTCTCCAGGCTGGGTATAAGGCAAAGCCCTTGCAATGCTGCCTAGTTTCAGAAGGGACTGCACTTCACTCTGCAGTGGCTGCAAGCTATTTTTAGTTTATTAAAAATATATGAATTCAGTGGCCTTGTAAAACAAAGGACAGATGTTGCAGTGACCCAGCCAGGGGCTGGGGCGACTGAGGGGAGCTGGTGGGATAGCTCCAAGGGTTAAGAGCAAACCCCCCCGTGAATCTCCGTAAAGAGAAGGCCTTTCCCTTTAGGCAATGCGTTGCTATGGTAACACCCCCTGACTACTTGGCCTGTCAGTCCTCCACTCTCTCCCCTCCCCTTGTCTTCCCCACATGTACTCTAATCCCACCTATTCTCCTCCCCTTGGCCTGTTGGCCAGCCCACTTCTCCTCCCCTTGGGTGCTTACCTCCCCGCCTCCCCTTCCCGGGCACTCCCCTATCCCTGGGACCTTCTCTCTTCCTCCATCCTCCATTGGCCCCAATTCCTTAGTTCCTCTCCTGCCTTGTTCCTGTTAGCACTTGCACCTTGACCCCGTCCGAGCTACCACCCCCTGGCCCTTATCCTATTGGACCCTGTTGCTCTCTATCCCCCCCATTTAAAGTCCCCTGCACACAGTTTCTCTTGGCCTTTGTTCCTGGACGCTTTCACAAGCTTGGCTGTAATAAACATCACCATGGAAACACGAAGGTTCCTCTCTCATCCTGCGCCTCTACCACACCAACAACCTAGGTTGGGTACTGCTCCTTGAGCAGGAGACTTCACTTCTTCTCGCTGGACCTATAAACAAGGACGTCTCCAGCTGGACGCAGTGGCCCTTGGGCAGCCCCAGCCGCGTCAGACAGATAAATGCCCTTTTACTAGAAGGCGTAGGATGAGAGTTGGTTAGCGTGAGTGGTTCCGATTTGGTTTGTCCTTGACAGGTTCTCTCTCCCCACCTCTCCTCTGAACACACAGCAGCAATGGAGGGCAGCTGGGGTTCAGCAGGAGCTGAGCATTAAACTCTGAACACCTCTCACTCTCCAGCTGACTCTCTGTTGTCACCAGTTCTCTTCTGAAAAGAGAAGGGGAACAGCACTGGCCTTCCAGCATGGTGGGGGGCTGCTATAAGGGATTACTGTGACTACTAGTACAGGCAGGCAGGTGTTACGGCTTCAGGATGTCTTTTTCCATGCAGAAACTGCTCTGAAATTCAGATATTCAGACTATCTCACAGTCTGTAGCATAAGAAAGGCAGGAAAATGAGGACCTATTCATTGGATGACAGGTGGGTAGTTTTAAGTGCTGCTTTCAATGACCTAATACTGCCTACGAGGCTTTCTTCTGCTAGTGGCAAAGGAGATCTCTAGATGTGACAATACTGGGTTGGAGTGTATGCATTAGTATAGTCTCCTTACACTGTTGAGAATTGGCTTGTTGGGGACCTTTTTTACACTCAGAGGACACAGGGAACATGAAATTTGTCTTTCCTGGTAATGTCCTCTTTAACTTAAACTACTTAAATAGCTACCTGCACTCTTAAGACTTTCCAAGCCTCATTTCCCCAGGTATAGTTTGGTTTTTTGCTGTTTGATCCTGTACCTCAGTATTGAGTGGGCCACAGATGTGCTTCCCCTGAACTCATGTCTGCTGCCTACATGCTCTCCCTTTTCCTTATAGAAACTTCCCCTTTCCATTGTGAGCTCTCTCCTTATGGAAAATGCTTCTCCTAACTATTTTTGTGGTGCTGACAGGAAATGAATGAACAGTAATGAGACAGTTAGATGGGGCTGACAGTTCAAGTATTTAATTTTAAAGAATGCATATATTATAGAATTGAAGTCGGATGGGTTAGATCCTTATCTGATATTGCACTTTTTTATTAAGAGAGTAGCTCTCAATTGTGCCAGAGAAATCTCTCTCCTAATGGGTACCTGGGTTTTTTTTGATGGTAGTTGATTTTTCTGGGGATTCATGCTTTAGAGGGTGAAATATGTTATGGACACTGTTTAAACACATATGATTGAATGTGAAGAAAGCTTTTTGGCATTGAATCCAACTATTGCTAGACAGGTGGTTGTATTGTTGGAGTGCCTTGAGCCCCCACCTTGAGCCCCAAGAACAGCTGGCAGCTCAGTTGGTGCCCGTGGGATGTTCAGCAATATGGCACTCCTGGGGCACTTTGCAGCACAGCAAGGAGATTATACACTTCTCTCTGGAGATCACACCATTAATTTATCATTCAAAAGTTTTAAAAACAACAGAATGTAATTATTGAAGAGGTATGATTGTCACTGTTCAAAATAACACTCACCTATTATTTAGCCAGACCAGAACAAATTGTCCATAAGAGCACATATTTTATTAAGTATTCTTTGTTGTTGCAGCAGCATGGAAAGCAACTCTAAGGAAAAACTTTAAAAACATATTTGGCATCTTCTTGTATTGGAATTCTGTGTTTTCTGGGTAAGGCTTAAGTTATACCTCATCTGACCTTGGAATAACTTTAAAAATTGGACCTATTTTTTAGTTCTTCCTTTGACTTTCTTTGTAGTTTTGTTTTCAGCCACTTTCTGTGAACTACAGGATGGTGAATGAAGAAATGGTAAACTTTTAATGAAAACAGTGAGGCTGGCCAGGATTTTTCTGAAATGACATCCTCTCACACATCTAATTTGAAGGTAGCTGAGGAGCCAAAGCAGTTTCTCATATAAGCTGCTTGACAGGAGGAATTCTAGGTGGTTTTGTATGTCTATAATAGGCCCATGCTTGTTTATTTTCCTTTTTATTTTTTACCCCAAAGGTCAGAGTATTTGTTAGTGAGATGATACTTCTGTAGTTGGTAAAGGTAATTTCATTCCTGTATAGGTCTTTGAATCTGTGTTTCTGTGTCTGTATCTGTTTTTATTGTAAACATGTGAGGAAAAATCGGGACGATGTACCACTAAGGTAAACTTTCAAGTTTATATGCAGGATAGATTGTTTTTTAGCTGTAAGTAAGACAAGGAACTGCTCACAGCTGTGGAGACTCTTTGTACAACACAGATTTCTAGTTCAAATGTGGTCCAGGTCACTAGTGCTCATTTTTCAATTTTTTTTGAGCTAGAAGACAGGAGAAGATATCACTGCTGGTGCCTGGCTGATTGTCACCAGAGAGATAAGACAGAATAAACTGAATGTTATGAACTCCTTTGTCATCTACAGAATTGGTCCCATTTCACTGGAGAGACAGAATCATTTGCTCTCATCTCACTGGAGAGACAGCATTGCAACTGGCTATATTTTACTTAACCAGTGGATGGAAGTGTTTTGTCTCCAGCTGGAGTTGTCAACCAAGCTTGAAAGTGACTTTTAAAAATTTAATCCAATTTAAAGCTATCTGAGCTTTTAATTTTATTTGAAGCCAATTATCAGTAGAAAGGTCATCTGCCTGCTTGGATGTCACCAGTACCAGGCTGCAGATACAGTACAGCTAAATATCAGCATTTCTAGGAAGTTGGATGTTCTGTGTGTCAAGGGTTTATTCTTGGAGCATAAAAGGTGTCTTGGAGCCAGCTCAAGACACTAGGCAGAACAGGTGCTGACCAAAGGACATGAGTGTGTTTTGCCCATGTTGAATATGACATCAACTGTACTAGCCTGAGCAATTAAGATTCTTACACTTACTGAACTTTTCTTCTGCCACTTCCCATGGCTATGGTGTACCCTGGAGAGAGATATGAGATAAGGAGATCCAGAATTTGTGGTAGAATGGGTTGCTGCCAGGCTGCACTTACAACTTGAATCTCTGGTACTTTAGTAAGGATTTAGGCTTTGTGGGGGAGGGCAGAGAACCAAGATTACAGCTGTACTTGTTGGACACTGCAGCTGGAGACACAACCTTAGCCTCACCTCTAAATGTTCCCAATTGAGGCCATGGGAGGAAGAGGAGGACACTGCAGTTTGGCTGAACATTACTGCTATAGGTCGGTGAAGTAAAATCTCCATGTATTCTCATTCGAGAAGCCTGTGACCTTCTCTTGAAGGTATTGCACCCAGTTGCTATGTGCTATTATGCAGCACTGAAGCAGCTGGCTAAGGACAGCCTTATGTTTGGTTCATTGATCTGTTTGTATTGTGGTTTTGAGATCATTGGCATATGTAAGTGAAATAAATAATGCAAAGGTCATTGAAGCTGATATCCACACAAGGATTTACAGGCTGCCAACTTGACTGTTTTCTGTTCTGCTCACACTTTAAGTACAACTACAGATAATCAGTATTGAAAGAGATTATAAAAGGTCTAACGTGGATAGGGAAGGCAGAAAAGTAGTTTATCTGTGAAAATTACCTAGATGTAAAATTTAGAAAGTTGACCTAATAGTATACCTTAATGTCTCACACCCCTCAGTCTGCAGGGAAAGTGTTATGTCCCACAGCTCTGCATTGGAAATTTTGACACAGTCTAGGGCTGCTGCCATCATTATGCCAATGCAGTCTGTGGGATGAGCCTCTCAGAAAGCATCAGCATGTGAATGTCTTGTGTGATGTAGGACCACCTCAAAGAATGGAGTTTCACATTGTTCCTGTTGACATGGCTGTGTTCAAGCAAATAGAAGTATCCAAGAAGAATCTTCTTCAGGCAAATAGGAGATGCTGTGATTACTCAGGGTCCTACAGTCAGACATCCTTTATTTACTTGCTATACATCTTAAAATTACACATTTATGAGTACTTGAGATTCACAAACATTTTCATATATTCAATATAGAAGCCAGGTATTAAAGAAAATAGCCTTTGTTGTTCCCTGGAACTGAAGGCAAACTGAGATTGCTAGAAAGTCCTACTCTAAGGAAGTACCTTGAATGAGAAAATACCAAATGATTTTAAGCAAGTTCATATCTAGATAAATATCCAAAGTCCAATTTGTTTCGATTTTTTTTTTGCTTCAGCTGAGTTTTGTGTGAAATTTTTGTATTATGAGAGATTTCTTTTCTTGCAATGTCATTGAAGTCTGTGAAATGGGATGAAGGTGAAATGTTACAGGGCAAAAAATAACACATGAAAGGCTAAGAGAACTGGAATTGTTCAGCCTATAAAAGAAGGTTTCTGGGTGACATAATTGAAACCTTCCAATACCTGAAGGAAGCCTGAAAGAAAAAATGGAGAGGTACTGTTTGCAAGAGTGACAGAGGAAGGTGGAATGTCTTCAAACTGAGAGTAGGTTTAGCTTAGATATTAGGAATAAATTCTTTACTGTGAGGATGGTGAGGCACTGCAGGCTGCCCAAAGAAGATATGGATGTCCCATCCCTGGAAATGTTCAAGGCCAGACTGGATAGGGCTCTTAGCAACCTGAGTTGGATCGAGGTAAGGACCTGTTTAAGGTCCCATTGCAACCGAGGCAGTTCTATAATTCTATGATTCTATGATAGAAAATGCAATGCCTCAATACAATAGAAGATACTCCAAAACTATCCTGTTGTATATTCTTAATCCTGTTGTAGAGTTTTTCTCAATTTAAAGTAAGGTTGGCTAAGCCACTGAGGACCATTTTGCTCTTTGGGTAGACACCATGAATGGTGTAAATGCCATCATTTCCACAGAATTACAGAATATTCTGAGTTGGAAGGGACCCACAAGGATCACTGAATCCAAGTCCTAAGTGAGTGACCCATGCGGGGATTGAACCCAAGACCTTGACATTGTTAGCCCTGTGCTCTAACATGAGCATGCAGCCAATGCTTTATGGAAAAATCTCAGGGAGTGTATAGTCCAGAGAAAGAAGGGAAGTTATGTTGGAGAGTAAGATCCTATAGGAGATGGAGACATGTAAAAGTTATTGTCAGAGCAGGTGGTATATCCGAAATATGTAGGCAGTGGCTTTTACAAGTTTTTCTTTTTTGCTTCATTATTTATTTTCCACCAATGGAAAGCAGATATTTCTCCTTTTGCTTCATTTTTTCAGTAGATCTCATATGCTCTTATGATTTTATTTTTCTTATTATCATAAGCTGTGAACTTATGAAGGAAACGTGCTAATGCTATTTCTGAGAGTCACAAGTCAGAACTATTCAGATACATTTCAAGAAACCATGCCACTTTTCATGATTTCTTTAGACTAATTTAGTAGGCAAAAGCAACAAAATGAAATGAAGAAAGATATTGCAGTTCAGTTGCCATGGTATTTACCATCACCTACTTTTGAATACAGACTATTGTTTCATTGATGGTACTAATTTGATAATTTTTGTAACTGAGGAAACAGCACTGTGGGATTTTGGCGTGACATGTAGTAAGGAATCTAGCTGTACCTCCAGGCTAAAATTCTGTGGGTTTGAAACAATAGTGGAGAAACGCTTAAGAATGCACCTTATTGCTAAATATTTGTTACTCTTCGGTTCTTTTGGTACAGTCCCATGAAAAATGCTTTTAGGCAATTTGTTCATATATGAGCTTTAACAGAACTTTCACTGGCAGACATGTGGAATGGACTTCTGGCCTGATGATAGATAACACCTTCCTCTACCTTTTGGAGAACCTACCTGACTTTGCCTCTACAAAGCGTTGACTTATTTCTGATGTGAGATCTGACTCATGACAGGGAGCAGGAAATCGTAATTTGTTTTAAAGAAGTAAATATTTCATGTTCCATTGTTGTGTCATAAAGGCTGCTTGAGAGTTCTGCCGATCAAAATAAGCCGTCACAATCACAGTTCTTCCTCAAATCTAGGCTGTGAGAAGCTGACAGAGCTGGGTATGAATCTGGGTCAAGAATGGTCTTGAAAGGACGTTTTTGTCAGCTCAGTACTCCTGCAGCTGCAGGAATGATACTTGATTCCTCCTTCTTGATCTCCTCATTTATGAGTATACCAGGAGCATGGAACAGGTCAGAAATGAAGTGGAAAAAACCCAATCGAGCTGACTTTCAGTCAGTTTTACCGTGTCAGAATAAAAATAGAACAGGAAACATTGTTTTCAATTTTGATATGGAAAATTCAAAATGTGCATGGCTCAGTCTCTGCTATGGGGCTTTTCTGTGTATATTGTTTGGCATAGAATATTTACTGCTAGGAATGGCTCAAATTAATTTCTTCAGCCTGAAAAAATACTCCACCTGTGTGACAGACTGCTGGCTCCATGCTGGGCATGAAAAATTAACATTGTATGACATCAAGAATTAGGAGGGGAATTGGACAAAGTAATTTTTCAGCTAATCTCTTGTTATTAAGTTTTTTTTTCCTTGTCTATTTGAAATATGCATAGAAAATTCCGAAAAGCAAAGAGTGAGAACCCTCAGTAGGCACAAGCAGGTATGCAAAGTGTCAGCCTTATTGCCCAGCTCAGAACTGCTGATCCATAGGTAGAAGTCTCTTGATATTTGTTAAGCCTAATAATTAGCTTCACGCTTTCAGCTTTAGATGTTAGCATGACAATATATGGCATTTCCTGGAGGTTTTTTTAGCTTTGGAATAGATGGTAATAAATAAATAAATGTGAACCATGTGTGTATGTGTGAGGAAAAAAAAAGGATACAGTTGTACTTGCTTTTTGTCAAATTTTTCCAAAAGTTCTACACTCTGTGCTGGTTTTGGCTGGGATAGAATTAATTATCTTCACAGTGGCTGGTGTGAGTCTGTGTTTTGGATTATTCTGAACACAGGGTTGATAGCAGAGAGATGTTTTTGTTGTTGCTGAGCAGAGCTTGCACAGAGCCAAGGCCTTTCCTGCTTTTTGTACTTCCACGCTGGTGAGGGGGTGCCTGGGAGGTTGGGAAGAGACACAGCTCGGACAGGTGACCCAAACTGCCCAAAGGCATATTCCAGACTGTATGATGTTACGCTGAGTACAGAAAGCGGGAGGAAGGAGGAGGAGGGGAGGGATGTTTGGAGTTACGGTGTTAGTCTTCCCAAGTCACTGTTACATGTGATGGGGCCCTGCTCTCGTGGAGATGGCTGAACACCCGCCTGCCATGGGAAGCAGGGAATTAATTCCTTGTTTTGTTTTGCTTGTCGGCATGGCATTTGTTTTTCCTATTAAACTGTTGTTATCTCAACCCACGAGTTCTCCAGCTTTTACCCTTCTGATTTTGTTCCCAGTCACTTTGGTGAGGGAGTGAGTGAGTGAGTGGCTGCTTGGGACTTGGCTACTGGCTGTAGGTAAACCATGAGAACCTCCCTTCACAATCATCTAGTAATTCTGGTAACTCATGAAGTTTAATGTACTTAGTGAACCAGCTTAACTTGCCATAGACTCTGCCAAGACTAAAAAACATCTTTGTCCAACACAGAGTTCATAAAGATAAAAAAGAGAGAATAACATGCCATCTTGCACATAGTGGTGTTTCTTCAGCAGCAGGTTATTTTCTGTGAGGTTGAGAACTCCTAGGAAACTAAATGTTAACAAGACAGTGTACAGCATCCATTATATGGGAGTAAAGGCATAGTACAAAGTCAGCCTTCTCAGGCTACAGCTCAGTGGTGTCCCTAAAAAGACTACAAGTGTTAAAACAGCTAATGATAGCAGCATCTCCTTCTCAACATAAAAAGAAACAAAGCAAGGAATAAAAATTCAGGGGGAAAAAAAATAATTGCAAATACTATATAAAGACAATTTTTTTCAACACTATTATTACTGAAAGTACTTCTAACCTAATCAAAATGTCTTTCATATCAAGTGACAAAGTTGGTCCAGTATCTGTTAAACTCATATCTTTTAGACACTACATGGTGTCCCTAGATAGAACAGGCTGCAAATCTACAACCATGAAAAGGCAGATCAGTGAAACTGAAAGCAGGTTATACATCTCATTTATTTTTCATTATTGATGCTGGATTTTTACTTTATTTTTGGTATGACTCCGTTTGCCTCTGCGGCAGTAAAATGAAAATTGTCAACTTAATGGCTGACACTTGTTTTGCTTAAGATTTCTTGGTCTTGTACATGACTAATACTGGGTTTCTAGTGCTGTAGAGAAAATTTTTGATGCAGATAAATTGATGCCCTTCAGGGAAAGTTTTAGTGGTCTTTAGCAGTGAGCTATTACTCATGCTTGGTAATCACAGGTGCACTTTAAGGTTTATAAAACTGCATTTTGATTTTGTAAAGCTTATGCTTTTTACTAGCATACCCTTTTCATTCTTGATTTAAAGAAAATAAATGCTTACTACCACACTCTTGTGCTATAGAAAGCTTAGCAGTATAAATGCCCTCTGCTTCTCCATCTGACTGGATGAATATGCTGTGCCTCAAGTGCATTGGAAAACCTCCCTATGGTCTTAGAGAAAGGAGGGATTTGGTGTCTTTCTTATGCAAATAAAGGGAAGAAACAATTGTTCTGTGTTGCAAAAACTCAAGGCATTACAGGGATTTGCATTTTTTCATTTAAGTGTGTTTTGATTACTTTAGTCCCCAAATCCCTCTTCTTAAAAATGTGAAGTCAACATAAATATTACTGGGATAAAGAAAAACCCTTAATGCTGGAAGCTCACAAGGCAAGTTATTATCTCTGCATGGTTATCAGTGTTATCAGTCCATAGCTGTACAGACTTGCTTTGACTGGGGTTCAGTTCATGCCAATCTTTTCTTTGCAAAACCCCTTTGTGTTACAAAAGTCCTGAGACTTGTAACTGCCCCAGAAAAAACTCCGCCAGTGGCCTAGCAGTACACTCTGAGGTTGGACTACAGGCTCTTGGCATTTTGCTCCAAGCCCTTCACAGACATCATTTTCTGGACCCAGCTATGGATGTGGAGGAGGGTACTGATTCATCTGTGCTCCAATGCTCTAGTATTTCTGCTGATGTTTCTAAAGTCAAGTAACATTGTAAAGAACACAGTCTAGGGCCTTTTAACCTTACTGGAAAAAGAGCCCAGTGTAGGGTGTGGACAGGATGCAGCACTGGTGCACACAACTGATTCCACACAGACACAGCAGGTGTAAATCAGGATTCCTTCACTTCAAATGCTGTTAGCCTAAGGAGACATTATCCATTTTGAAGCTTAACCTCACTCTTATCAAGTACTCTATCAACTTCCTTTAGAGTAGGTGCTGAAAGTGCTTTCTAACCCAGGATTGTGCAGGTCAACTAAATCCATGCAGGTCAACTCAACCCAGGCCCAAGATGACATAAGTGGTTTTGTCTGAACAAATTAAGAAGTTTCGGAGGGCTCATCTGACATTTCTGTAGATGTTTTTGACTCTGAGTAAAAGGTGGAGGAGAACACAGTAACCATTCCCTTCTACAGTGGCATAGCTTGATCTAGAAGAAAGTGGCTGTGACCTTCAATTCCTTCTTTTCCAGAGAAGAAATTAATTTTTTTTTCTAATTCTGTGTCTTAAAAGCAGAAAACATTGTTCTAGATTCAGTCAAATGCGTTATTTACATCAGACAACTACTTTAAGCTCCTGAGCAATGTTGGGCAAAGACCCTCTTTGCTGTCTTCCTTTCAGCTGGAGTGGAGCAAACACTGGGGGTGTGTATGAGGGCATTTCGATTCAGATCTCTTCTCAGTAATCCTGCTGTGAAGCACAAACAGGTAAACAGCAATGTCAGATCTCATTTTACCCTCCATAATTTGTCACTGAACAACTCAGCATCCCTGAATTATTCATGACACAGAGTACCAGCAAGTGTCAAGATCGGTAACCATCAGCCAAGCAAGAAATCTCGGCTGGTAGTGGTGGTTGTGCACTCTCAGGAGAGCCTGAATTTGAGAAATTAGATGTTCTTTCAATTTCATGCTCAGAACAATTCAATAAAACCACAAAACACACGACTGTTTATCTGTGTTTTCAAATTCACCCAATTATCCCATTTTTAAAATCAAAAGGGTTTTCTTATCCTTGCTAAGATTGTTCTTATTTCAGTTCTACCCTCTTAAATGCAAAATATTTCAGTGATTGTATTAGAATCCTTTCAGCTTTATGTAGATTCAACAGAAGTTAAGTTCTGGTCCCAGTATTCTCATGTACTGTGGATAATTCTTGCAAAAACTAAAGTTAGAGCTAAGGACCACAGCCTTCAACGATCTTCAAGATTTGGTGCACTGCTGTAATAGCAGGCCCCTATAAAGCAGTCTAAGTTAATTCAGCTGTAAACTTTATTTCTATGGTAGAGTCTCTTGGGGCTTGTCAGGAAGGTATAAAATGATGGATAATTTAGAAGAGTGACATTCTTGGAAAAGCATTTGCCCTTTGATTGAAGAAAAGTGACTTGTTAAAAATAGTTTGAAATCAGGATATGTTAATCAAACTAGCAAAGTAGAAAAGAGAAATCCTACCAAAATTAATTCTGATTATGTGCTACAGCCACCCTTTCTTTGTCTGTGGACGTTTCCACTGAGCAGAGAGAGTGAATCAATATTTTTAAAAGCTATGTCCCTTAGATGAGCCCTGAGCAGGTTGAACAGCTTCTTCCATGGGACCAGGAGTTCTCATTAGTAGTTAAAGAGTGTGTAAGAGCTGTATTTGGGTGGTGAGATTGGAACTACAGGGTAATCTCATTGTAGTGATCCAGAGGTTTAGGTTTATTTAATTCCCAAATGATCCCTATTTCCTTAGCCTGATGATGTGATTCCTGCTGTACAAATAAATTTTGATGTGGCTGTGGGGATTCAGTTATGTGTGCTGTCTCTGCAAAGAACATGTGAGCTTCGTCTGTGCCCTTTTTTCAGGTAGAGTAAGGAAACCACCAAGGGTGTTCTTTGCTATGGTGGTTGACCTTAGAAAGACCAGGGCTGTCAGTGTCTCTTTTTTCTTGGTTTTAGTTCTGGTCTCTTTGAAATACAGGGAGGAACAAATGGGAGGGAAGAATGAGAAGTTTTCTTTCAAAAATAACAAAGCCCAAACCAACCAGAGAAACCCTTCATAAGACATATTTTCTCTTACAAAAACAGGAAAAAGAGATAAATCAATAGCTGTAATTTCTAAAAAAATTGAAGGGTTCTTTTACTTTGGCAGGGTGATAAAAGTAGACAGATAGCAATGGAGTAAAATAGTTGGGTAGCTATCGTATCCCTTCCACATTCTGGTGAGGGGAACTGAATATTGTGCTTGAGAGCTCTTTCCTATTGCTTGTTAGCC
Source organism: Vireo altiloquus (assembly GCA_013396875.1). Lineage (NCBI taxonomy): Eukaryota > Metazoa > Chordata > Aves > Passeriformes > Vireonidae > Vireo > Vireo altiloquus. Next base: position 21,820 of record VZRF01006972.1, read on the forward strand.
AGTTTTTATTTTACCTGACACTTTATTGCCATGTCTATTTTCTTTAATGTTTATGCAGAAATTTAAATAGAATATTAAGAAAAATTTTCTTTATCAGTTAATCAAACTTTGCTCTTTGTAATTTGTGGCATTATATTCCTTCTGACATTTTTCGGTCATTCATGTGCAGTTTCTGGAAGAACTGGACATCCGATAAAGTAAATCCAATTGAATTGTTCTCCCCTCAACCCCAAGGCAGTGCTCCTATTTTTCCTTCCCCTGCCCTGCACTTCTTTACAGTCTTTCAAGGCTTTTTTGTTTGTCTAGAGGACTGAAATATTAGAATTCCATATTTCCCATTCAGTCATGTTTGGCTAGAAAAGGAAACTTCAAAAAATGCAACATATTCTGATGATACCCACGTTTTCAGCCTCTGTCATCAGAACGTACCTGCACAGTGAATGTGATGTCTAGAAAAGTAGGAGATAGTTTAGAAAACAGAATGATGGCTGAAATTGATGTGAAGAAGATAAGAACTGAGGTGAAAAAAAGGTCCGACACAGGTAATGAGGAAGCTGCTTTGATTGAAGAGAGAATTCAGGTTACATTGCTTAGCAGTGATGAGAAGCTCTATAGTTCATGATTTACTATGCCTGAGCTCAAAGGAGTTGGTCTGTTTCTAGAGTTAATGAGTAAGGAAGTCTGTAACTTACTGGACAGCTGAAAATATAATAGCTATTGCTACTGATAAGGAAATAAACTTTTATTAGGACTGTAAATTTCAGTTTTCTCTTTTATTGAAGCTTTTTCATATTATGTGAAAAAAAGCTGAAGAGCGTATGGAAATGGCCTGAAGTTGCTTCAGGTGTTAGGGTAGTTTGGATGGTGATACAAGGGCAGAAGGAGAGCATTTGGTGCAATGAACACAAAGTTAGTAAAAAGAATGGCTGTACTGCACTGAGTTCAACAGGTTAGAGTCACAACTGTGACAGTCTCAGCGAGTCTGTGTGTGTCTCTGTGTGTGGAAGGTGTGGTCCAAACCCTTTACCCAGCCCATAGCCATGTAATGCAGTGGGAGAGGGGAAGAGATGCTTTGAAGATTCTGGGTGAGTACAACTGCCTGAGGACAGCTGCAGTCAGGATGCTGGTCTGTCATCTAGATTGTTCTAGCTTGTACTGAGAACTAGATACTTTGTTTGCTATCCCATTTTGATTTTATGCTTCTCAGAGGTTAAAAAAAAAAGAAAAGAAAAAAAAAAGACAGATTTGCCAAATCACTTTTTTTTCCTCTCTGATGACCTTGGCATATAGACTGAGTTTTGTCACCCATAATCAGGCTAGCAATCACTTTTAAAGTAGTTCTTCTGAATTTGATTGGAAGTAATCACAAAGTAAAATGCTTTACAATGCAAGTAAAGGGTACAGGAAGCAAATCTTCATGATGTTGTCAGAAAATAGAATAAGATTAGAAAATGAAACAACTGGTGTACATGTATTTTAAAGCATAATGTTCTGTAGGGGAGAAAAGGAATTTTTTATGCTTATCTGCCAATTCTTCTTGCCAATAAATGCAGTAAAATAAGTTTGGTTAGTTTGTTTGGTTTTTTTACATTTTTTCTTTCAGGGCTTACCTTTTTCAAAACTATCTCCAGTTTTAGAATGGCTACCCCGTGACACAAGAAAACATGAATTTTTGTTTGATCATCTGCTTTAGCATGTAGCTTGGCATAAAGTAAGCACAACTCTCCAAAAGTTTGATTTTTCATTTCCTTAAGAAGTATTCATGTATTTTCTTGAAATACATCTATCTGGAACAGGACATCTTTCATGAAAAAAACTCCAAGGACTTCAAGGAATGACTTTACAGATTCCCTAAGTCACCTCAAGGAATAAGAACAGAACAAAGCAATGGGTAGTAAAGAGGGGAGGCAAAATGTTCTTATCTCCCAGTAAATTATTGTCTCTTCTCCCATGACAGTTTACAATAGTGAAAGTGTCTAATGCATCATCCTTGCTGTAAGCAGAAGTGAGGACTAAATTCAATGCAAGTGTCTACAAGAAAGCACAAGGTGCTGAATGCTTTGTAAGTGGCTGTTAAGTTTAGTGCTGGAATATGACTCTCTTCAGAGTAATGAGAACTTAAGTGCTTTTTTTGTCTTAGAGCTGTTAATGAAAGATGTCATCCTCTATCTATAATGGATATAATACTTCACACAAAGTATTAAAGTAATGAGGCACGATGCTAAGAAGGTTTGTGCTATTAGAAATCATTGCCACTAGAGTCCAGGCCCTCATGTCTCCTGGAGTTCTGCTGATACTTCATGCCAGTACGTGTCAGCTGCGTGCTTTATGGGTTCAATATATAGTGCACTAGCTGTTAGTTTTGATGTATGGATGAGGTATCATACCTACTAACATAGAAGCATTTTGGAGAAGATAGAAGAGGTTTGGACAGAGTTCAAATAAAGATTAAAACGAAATAAAATGTATTGGTTTCAATTTATACCATATAATAGGCTTAGCTAAGACTAAAAATAAAATAAATGTAGAATGTGAGGCTTACTGCATTAATTCCTTGGAACTTGCCGTTTCTCACTGCCTGTTCTGTACTGTGCAGAGAGATCAGGGTCCATATGTGATTGCTCAGAAAAAAAGTAGATGGTACTGCATATCTTATAGAGAACTGTGAGATGAAAAACATTCAAAACAACAGTACGTCTGACATACTGAGTTATGGGAGAAGTAATTTGTTATGCTGCTCAGAAATTCTTTGTTCCAGAATCAAAATAACAGATCAAAGAAATTAGTTGTTTACTAACGGCCTTAGAAGGTCTTTATTCTTCAATAGAGTGGGAACTGGTGGTTGTAGGTGAGCTGGAGAATATATTCACATGTATTCCTGAGGTGCTACATTTTTTCTTTAATGAGTGATCATAAACACCTCTTTCATATGTCATGTCTAAAAATCTGCTCTTAACACTAAAAATCTAGTGTGTGGCTTGGCAAATTCAGCTGTATTCTGTTGGTTTTAAAAACAGTATCTCCTCTGTCTCTGGGGGAAAATTACGGTGCTAGTGGTAGTGATGCCTGTCAAAAGTAGCAGTCTGCACTAAGTTATCCTTTCCATGGGCTGTAATGCTGTCCAGAGTCCCTCAATTGAGTCTGTAGCCCTCTGAGGTATGTACGACTCTGATTTGACTTGGTGCGATGTTTGGCAGATGCAGCTGCACCATGCCATGAAGGAGAGGTTTACTGCATATCTGTGGATCTCTCCATATAATTCAGTTTGCTCCTCTGCTCCATGAATAAGAGCCCCCAAAGGCTTTCAGCAGGATAATATTGTTAAGTACTGCAAGTATCCTTGATAGGGTTACCTTGATATAGTGTCAGCTGTATCTACGTTACAAAGCATTTGCATATAAACAAAGTAATAAATGCTAGACTCATATGAAGCATGAATGTTTAACCAGTAATGAAGAAAATGCTTTTAGATCATTGCTGTTCATGTAGAGTTTTAATTTTGTAAGCAGGAAGTTAGAGGAGCAACTTTAAGAGCAGGAGTACTTACTGACTAAATTTTTCAAATGAGAGGGTCCCCATGACCTTACAGTGTGGCAAAGAGCTAAATAACTTTAATATCTATCCTGTGTGGAAAGGGGATGCAGTGAGGTGGGTTATCACAGGCTTTCCTTCACTTAACACATTCATGGAAAGTTGTCTTTTGAACCTGTGAATCTATCTCAGGAATTGTGGAAAGTAGGAGGTGTCCAAAACCCACAACAGGCAGAAGAATATAACTTAAAAAAATTGTATTCCTCCACTTCTGAATCCAAGTTTAGTCCTTCTGGACTTGTCAGCACAACTAAAAGGTGAATTAGTTATATTAATTACATATAGCCTTATAATAATAAATCAATGAGTTTGAATAGAAAAATTCTGTATATTTTGATTTGTGATGCCTGATACATGAAGTAAATTTTCTCAGATGCAGGTTTCCACTCTGCCTAATATACAGCTTTCCCATTTCTCATGTTTTAGAGACATGGCTGAAGATTAAATTTTCCCTGTTTTTATACTCATGGTAGTTTTCTTGTTCTGTGTTACATGTAGCAGTGCAGGAGGGGGGAGTGAAAAAACAAGGAAGGATCCAGTCATTCCAACAGGATCTTTCTTTGTGATGGATTGCATTGCTTTTCAGTGCTTCAGTTTCTCCAGCTACAAAACTGGTCTTCCTTTGTTTAGCAAGCTGACATAGTGCCATAAGCTTGGTTCATAGAAGTAGTGCATGAAGGTTAAATGTAGCTCATAAGCAGAACTTGTGCTGTTCTGTAGCAGGGAAATCATGAAGGCCGTGCTAGATAGAAAGGGATGGTCCTGTTAATGGATCACCATCCTTAGATTGCTTTACAGTGGTTTGCTTTCTTGTATTTTATGGCTGTCTGTTCGGAACTCGAATTTACTTTGTGGAAAGGCAAAAGCAGAAGGACCTGACCCTGAGTTCAGCAGGCAGTGCCTGGGTGTGCATCTGTACCTCCTAGTGGGCAGGGGCTGTGAGCTGCTGCAGAGCAGAGCTGGGGACACACATAGATTGAGGCAGCCACCATGCTTGCCCTTGTGAACACCTGGAATTTGTTTCTGTCCATGTTTCCTGCTGCAGTTAAATAGAAGCACCTCTCAGGGACTTGGGTTATTGTCCAAATGCCATCTCAAAGGATGGTGACAGTAAGAATTACTGAAGAGAAGCAAGAAGCATAATCGACAGATAGGTCCCTCTATGGAAATGCATATCTTTTTTTCTGTTTTTTTGGTAAGAGTCAAATATATTGAGACTATGGCAGCTGAAATTTTGCAGGACTGAGAGTGCAAAATAAAAGAAGTAAGCAGGAACATTCATTTTAAGCACGATTGTCCTGGCAAAAAACGTTTATGTTGTGGGAGACTGGACTGAAATGACTATTTGTGGCACTACTTGTAATTGATTTTATAAGAAGCATTTTTTAACCTGCTGGCAAGCATTTGAAAAACTGACAGTCTTGGGGGGAAAGAGATTTCTGTGTGTGGCTATTTTTCTTTATACTGTGTAATGTACAAACCATTTGTTTCTTGAATAGAAGTTTGTATTTAAAACAGATTAGAAAATGTCTGGGAGATTTTTATGAGGAAAGAAGTGTGTATGGATGGGTTGGTTTTCTGAACGTGAGTTTTTTTGTAGTTTTTTTATAATAGCTGAATTTCCCTTTAGAGTTTACAGTGTGGTGCATACAATTATTTATGAGATGCTGGAGTATGATAAATAGAGCATTCTGACATTAAAGAAACACCTCAAAATCCACCCAAAGAAACCTCAGGATGTATTACAGGCCCGCTTTGTATTAACCTTGGTCTTTATTATGAAACTCAGAATAACTAGAAATACAGAAGTGATTATTCTTGTGGTATGTAGGTAATATAGCAGAAGCATGTTTTATGTGATGGACAGACAGGAGACAGACAGGAGACAGACAGACAAAGGTACCTTGTTCTACCTTGTATGCTATTATCCTCTGTGCAATCATTGTAAATGTTGAATTTGTTTTTCATCAACCCTGCAGGAAGAAACATTCATAGAATAGGAATGTATCACCAGGGTCAGTGAATTCGAGTTCTCACAGAACTCTGTAAGAGATATTTAGTCTACGAAAGTCTAGGGAGCAAACCTGCCTCAAGCCCACACACTTCACAGGAGTCAACATAATCTGTACATCCAGAGGGGACCAAAAGCTGTAACCCTGATGTGCTTCCCATACCTGAGTGTTCTGCAGTGTCAGAGAAACTTGAACAGTACCACCCATGGTTCCAGTTCACTTGATTTTTAATCTCTCTTTACAAGGACTATTAAAATGATTCGAATTTCTTCCTAAATACAATTTAAAATGTTTTAAAATGTTTTTAATGAGTTCTTTTTGTTCCCATAGCAATGCTTTTGGGATGAGTTGTCTGCAATACGTTCCCTTACACCTTTCCTGTGTCTTTAGGGGTTAGAATACCTTTCAGCTGTCCTTTTCCCACACTTGGGTCTAGCTCAGCCAGTCTAATACGCTCAGTGTAAGCTTTACATTTGCTTCATGGTTCCCATGACCTCTGTTCTTCTTCATCTCTGACACTGTGTAACGAATGGTTGGTTCTGTTCTCTGCTGTCTGGCTACATTGGCAACCTGTACAGGGTCCTGGGGAAGGAAGAGCACTGCGATGCTGTGTGCCAGCAGCTGTGGGTGAATATTTTCTGCTTGGCGTCCCTTGGGAAACTGCACTCTCTCCTCCTGCACAGTGCTTTAGGCTCCCCACTACACCACAAACACATTTATTTCAGGGTGTGAAGGGACAAGCCAGGAGAAAAGTAGATGTAAACATCTACCGAGCAGCACTAACCAGCACATTTGGGGTGGGTTTTCTTGTGGTGACTTGTAGCATGCTGGCATAGCTGCTGATATGGTTCATGGCAAAGAGGCAGGAAGGGTCTTTGAGTACACAGAGATGTTTATTCCAGCCACGCACATGGGCAGCTCCAGAGACAAAGACAAAAGACTCATGGGAAGGTCCAGGGTTAAGTATGGGCTGGTAGGGGTGGAGAGAGCATCAGGGGGCATGGGGGGCAGTACAAAGGGGGGGTTAGGGTATGGGAACCAATGGGAAAATAAAAGGGGATGGCTGAGGAACGGAGGTCTGTGGGGGGGACCAACAGGCCAACTGAGAGAGCAGAGCAGGGGTACAATGGTGTAACAGAACAGGGATTCTGTGAGAGAAGCCTCTCGTGTCTCCCTAACTTGGGGAATGCCTCTCAGGGTCCCCTCTTCCCAGGGGGACTCCCACAGTGACTTTGGATCCTAACTCTGCAGGTGCTGAGGGAGGTGTATTATGTGCCTGTGAAGTTGTGCAATCTGGAAAGCTGTGTCATGGGACTGCTTTTTGTGAACAGCTGTTGCTCTGATACCTGCTTTTTGATTTTAGTGACATCTTGAGTTGGTTCTTATTTCTTGAGGCAGTACCTTGTGTTTGGAGACAAAGGTGATTTTTTTTTAAAGCTGACTATTTTTCAGTGAGCTTGTGCATGTATGAATATGCTGCATGTGTGTGTTCATCCTGTAATTTATGAGAGAACATGACTTTGGAAAGGGCCAGTAACATTTTTCTTCTTTTAGAAGACAAAATGTGATAGAAAGTTCAGCACTGGAAGAATACATTTCCTTCATTATACTTATTTCATTGTGTCTGCATGGTCACTTCTAGAGCCTGTATTAATTGGTGGATATTGCTCTGTGCATTTTAATAGGAGGGTGAAAGTTTTGCTAAGTGGGACTTGTCGAAGTAGTAAAACCTAATAATACTAAATAATAAAGCCCCAACTGCCAGCAACCTTGTAACATACCAAGCCGACTGAATGAACAAATGCACATAGAATAAACAGCCAGAATTAATGCCAAGAAACACGCTGGCATTCAGACCAAAGCAAAATACAGTTCAAACACAGAAGATTGCTGAAGCCCTTGGAACTTACTTCAAAAATCCAAAGCCAAGAAAAGATGTATCTAAAAGGTAAAAAGCAGGCTCAACCCACCAGATATTTCTGAAGAAGGGCAGTCCACTTCTACCCTAACATCAAACATAAATGTGGCCCACCTTGTATTTACAGAGCAGTGACACGTTGAACAGTGAGCAGGGACTCTCCTTCCTTTGCTGTAGTTGGCTTTCATATTCATGTGTTCGTACACTGACACCACTGTTTTTGGCTTTTTACATACCGAAAATGGCCAGTAGTTAGAGAAAAATATTCCTACAAATAGTCTTAGCGTGCAGCTGTTTTTGTTTGTTATTTTGTATGTTTGTTGCCTCATTTCAGGACAGAAAGTTTTAGCATCTCCTGTTACTTGAATACACAGCATCATCTCTCATTTGGATTCCTAATCTTAGTATATATCTGACCAGATATTTAGGTTGAGTATTTTGGTCTCACTGGCACACCCTAACAAACATGGAAGCCAAACTGTTCCTGAGAGGGAGGTATTTCTGAAACGCATAAAGAACTAGTGTTATTATGGTGAGATTTACTTACTGCTATCTCTGCAGCTTCTCATATAAGATTGGATTATTTTCAGACTTTTTGCCCTTCACATTCCATTTATACAATTAGCATGCCCAGTTTGTCTGCTGGGAGGTGAATGAGCAAATACCAGACCTACTGCTGGGAATGTTCTGGCATTAACTGATCTCCAAAACATGACACAAATCACTTTTTACTTGCTTTTTCCAACCTTGTATTCTTAAGTTGTAAGGTATTCCAGGATTCTCTCCATATAAATAATTAACAGAGTGGATCTCCAGCTTGATTGAGACCCCTAGAGACTATTCTAATATGTCTTGGTATGACAAGACATATTACAATAGGGATATGTCTTGGGGTGAGTTTATGATGTGTATCCCCTATTGCCTACTCTATGCCCAGACATGAATCCTGTGCCTGTCTGTACCTTTAAGAGAGAGCGGTGGGGGAAGCTGGTGGAATTTCTTTGGCCTGTGTTCAAAAACAGAGACTAACTTGCTCTCCTCTCCTCAGCTCTCGGCTGTCTGCAGCAGGGAAGAGAGTGGCATTCTCCTGCTTTCTAGCTAGTTTTTTGTTCATTTGCTAAAGCAAGGAGTTTTTCTTGGGACTTTGGCTTCTTCTTCTCTTCTGGGCTGTTCAGAACACCAGAACATCAGAACCTCACTGGGAGGCCTTTCCACCTCAGCCCGGAGGGGCCCACGCCAAACCCCAACTCCGGAGAGGAGAAAGCCACACTCACAAAGGGCTCTGAAATCTACCCAGGTTCTCTCCACAGCGAGAGGTTTTATTATTTAGCATTATTCCTTTCCCGTGCCTTCCTGCACTGCGTTTGTTAAATAAATAATTGTTTTTCCTTTTTCACTTTCCTCTGAGGAATTTTTTTTCTGAACCTGATGGGGCAGGGGCGGCTGAAACCTGCCTTCTTTGGGGGGGACATTCCTTCCAGAGCGTTTCCCTTAATTTGTCTCAGGCCAGGACAAGGTAACAAGACATTTTAATGTCTTGCAGAGAAAACAGAGGAAGATTCAGAAGTCTTTCCCTCCATGTTTATTTTTGATGTGATCCGTCCATTAAACTTTGCCACGCCCACACCTAAAAGGAGACATTCACACACCGAAGATCCTGCGCTGTCTGAGTCTCGCTTTCCCAGTGGACGGGTGGAGTTCTGCCTCTGACTCTGGTGCAGCAGGAACAAGGTCTGTCAGCATGAGGAGAGGAGCCCCTGGAGGCAGCTCTTCTGTCTGATGATCCTCTCACATCTCTCTTCTCTCTGTATCTTTTATTTCTTCTCATCCCCATGGAAAACGTTCCTTCACAAGCCCTTTGGTCAAAGAAGGCACCTTTGCTGTCAACCCTTAACACTTACATGAAGAGGACATTTGTTGGTGTGAAATGCATGCAAAATACAGCAGGTGTTATAAAATATTGACAGATATACGAGACAGACAGATGTACAGAAATTCCCTCTAGTTCTCAGTTCCTTAGTTCTTGCTCTGTGTTTTTGGCTTGTCTTTTTTCAGGGCAACACAATGGTATTTATATATTATATATATTTATATATTTATTTATTTTAATATATTATTTATTTTCAGATCTTGATTTAGAGGAACTGGTATTGATGCCTTGATTTAATTAGCATAGGACTTGGTAATAGCTCAATAAAAATTAAATTACAAGCCATTCATTATTCCTTGGGAAATAGTAAGATTTATTAGCAATGCCTCCAGAATCAAGTAGTTTAACACTGGTACTTTTTAGAGTTAAACTGGGGAAGATCGGTTTGTTTAAGTTAGGGAGTAATTATGCTGAGTAGTTTTTCAGTTCGAATTAAAGTGTCTTAACTTGGAGCCATATTTCGACTGTATACCATTGCACATTTGTTAATAAGCATATTCTAAAAGAAATCCTAAGTTCTTTTTTGGAATCCAATGAGACACAAATTTTGTTTCCAGAATTACTGCAAAAAATGAGGTAAATGGAAGCTGAAGCTGGTTTTTATTATCAAATTTCAGTTAAAGTATGGTTAATTCCTTCTGTAATGATGGGAGTTGCAATAATCTTGTTTCATTACGAATATCTGAAAAGCTGAATTTGTTCTTATATAAATATTGCAAAATTGGCAAGCTGAGAGTCCTTAGCTAGATTGGCTATTGTTTGAGTGCTACCTACTGACATACTTTCATAGCCCTGCCTTGGTTTGACTGTTTCTAGAGCCACTACTGTCTTTGTAATATCAAAAGTTGATGCGAGTTTTTTAAAGTCTATTTGCAAAACTTTCCTCAAACTTCCAGCATCTCAAAACTAGAGGTGTTGAATTAGCAACATAACCTTTTTTATCTTTCTCTCCATTGTCCTTGCTTTTTGTTAGTGGAAGCAAACCACTGGAGGATTTGTATTTTGTTTATACTTTTTTCTTTCTCAATGGCATTTCAATACCTCTACCTCCAAAAAGCTGTACTGTCAGATAGGAGTAGAGAAAAGTGATAAGAAAGCAATGAAAGGAAGTCTGAATGCTATTTAGAATGTTGCATTCAATTGCAGGAAAAATGTGAGAAGGGGAGGGAGAATAAAAGTAATGAAAATCTTTTGAAGCACATTTTGTTAGGTTTTGGTAGCAAGCTTGACAGGAAATTTTATCTTTTGGAGATAGGAGAATTATTGGGGAGTTTTTAACAGAAATACTTGTCTCTTCCTCCTTCCTCTCTGTAATAAATGAATTCACGAGCTGAATCTCACAGTAGCTGCCTTCTATAGATCCAATATGACAGTCTTGTGTATATGCTACTCTTCCACTGCACTGTGCTCTGACTCAAGAGAGGTGACGTGATGCCAACATTCATTTTCTAGAAGCTGTGTTTCAGGCATTGATCCCTTACATCCTGACCAAAAAAACTGGAAGCTTCACCTCTTCATTTCCTCCCTATTCAGTGTGGTTATCTTATTTACAACAGCAGATCAAATTTAGAGGATACATATACTTAGTTATACTGAGTCTCATGCAGAAGTGATCAAAGAGCACTGTGTGTCAGCCTTTTCCCTGATGAGGATGTTGCACAGGAAAGGATCCCTGCTGTTCTAAAGACAAAAGTTCCACAAAGTAGAAAAAAAAAATTAATAACCATAATATAAACACACACCTTGTCTTCACTTTCTTTATTTAATGAATTATGAGAAACTCTATAATGAATTCAAAAATGTAATTTTCTTGCTAGAAACCTAAATTCAGAGAGGCACAATCATGACAGAGAGCCCAAAAAAGGAGGCATTCCCCTCAAAAGAATCAAATGTCTTTAAAATCACCAGTGTTCTGATAAGGCTGGCTGGTAATGCGGTTGCAAGAGGAGTTACATATATTGGTATCTGAGGCTTTTCTTACAGTTTCAGTTTCTTGAAACCTCAAATCCCTAAGGCTTTCTAGGGGATAAAAAATAGAGTGCATTTTTTTACATGATTGATTTTTTTGAGTACTCTTGCTAGTAAGAATATTAATTTGCTGTAGTAAATCAAGATTCACGTTATAGGGTTGGAATATCAGCCCAAAATTTCAGGACCTCAGCACCTCTTTCATGACCATTTCTTAGAAGTTTATATCTTTTCATCCACAGACATAATCCTGTTTCCCCATTTCCTGCATCCTGTCACAGTCAAGCTGCACAGACAGGTTGTGAGATGCCCCTGACTGCTTCACAATGCTTTTAAAAAGGGTATTCACCCTCTGTCTATTGGCATCTCTCAGGAAAAGTTTTTTTTTCTACAAGTCAGCCCCCTCTTTCTGTTAGAAGGAAGAACCATATTCAGAGTGGGTTTCAGGCCACCATAGTGCACAAATATCCGCGTTTCCTTCTACTGCATTCAATTTATGATTCTTAATTAAACCGATCTGATGAGTCCATACAACTTAGGGTTCAAGGGCTACTTAAAGGAGGTTATTTGTCAACCTACTTGGAAATCATCCAATTAAGAGGTATCTATTTAGTTCAAATATAAATCATATCTCTATTGGGTCACCTCTGAACTCTTTACAATATGGCATCTGCACTGATGCACAAAACCAGTGGCACAGCTGACAGTTGTAATAGATCCTGTGTATTAGGAGTAGATGCAAATTCAACAGCTCTACCATTCAGTAGTTACATGTGGAATAATAGATGAGATTTCTAAGGACTCTTAGAGGGATTTGATCAGAGTAGAGGAGGCAAGACAGGAGAATTCTCCATTTGTCAGTGATGATCTCACAGAAGTTAGCTGGCTCATTAGCTAGTCAGATAACATGACATTCAGCTAACAAGACCACAAGGTAAGTAGCTACAATAACTAGATTAGATGCCTTCTGTCAGAATTAACACTCGCAACTCCCTTGTATTGCGAATTAGAACTGTGTGTAGGTGGCAGAATATTCTCAGTCCAGAAATTTGCAAAATCAAGGTCCTGAAGTCCCTAAAAATTCTTTGCAAAGTTTGGGGTTTTTTCACTGCCCTCTCACCCTCTAAGTGACGTCATCTAGCACCACATGCAGTTGTGACTTAAGACTTGAAAGAACACCCATGTTTTCATATTCTACAGCTATTAAATACAGCAAAAACACTGCTTAATAATGTCATTAAACTCTGTAAAATTCTTACTTAGTAGAACAATTAGTTTAATTAGACAGAATGTTAATACAAATACCCTTTACTGGGAAATAAGCTGTGCTAACTTATTTGGTGGTTCCCAATTCCACAATTCCCATAACACACCATTTATTCCCAATCAACATCCTTTCCAACATAATTGGAGGGTGAAGAAATATGTGAAAATTGTATTAATTGAAAAGCATTTTCAAAGGCAGTCAGTGCTAATGAGACCAACGAGAAAAGTATAGCCAGCTATAAAAGTAAAATAGCATGACGCTTAACCCTTTGCTGAGGATGGTAATTAGCAGGAAGGTTAGACTTAGTATTAGTTAGGTATCATTTTTGTTTTATTAAGTTTAACAAGGCAATTGGTCTTGGCTAGGAAGGAACAGTTGCTAAATCCCATCCACAGCAACATGAAGAGGCAGATGTAAAACACTCCAGTTGAAAAATATAAAGGAAGTAACTGCTACATGTGGAAACCTATGTTATGGGACACCTCTGGTTATTTTAAGGATATATGAATTACTAAAGAGACCAAATCCTGGATCTTGCAATCTGAACTCACTTTATAGAATCATAGAATTACAGAATGGGAAAGCTTGGAAGGGACCACTGTGGGTCATCTGGTCCAACCTCCCTGCTCAAACAGGATCATCCTAAAGCACATGGCACAGGATTACATCCTGTCTTTGAATAGATTCTCCAGTGAGGGAGACTCGAAAACCTCTCTGGGCAGTCTGTTCCAGTGCTCGATTACCTGTGTAGTAAAGAAATTCTTCCTTATGTTCAGGTGGCCCTTCCTGTGCATCAGTTTCTGCCTGTTTCCTCTTGTCCTATTGGTTGGCACCACTGTGAAGAGCCTGGATCCTTCCTCTTATTTTCCCCTCTCAGTCACCTCTTTTCAGGGCTTAACAGGTCCAGGTTCCTCAGCCTTTCCTTGTGAGAGAGGTGCTCCAGACCCTTAATCATCTTTGCAGCCCTCCACTGGACTCACTCCAGGGGCTCCAAGTCTTTCTTGGACTGAGAAGCCCAGAACTGGACACAGCATTCCAGGCATGGCCTCACCAGGGGTAAATAGAGGGGCAGGATCACCTCCCTTGCCCTGCTGGCAGTGCTCTTCCTAATGCAGCCCAGGATATCACTCATCTTCTTGGCCACAGGAAGGGCTCTCTGCTGGCTCATGGACAGCTTGTTGTCCACCAGGAACCCCACATTCTTCTCTACAGACTTGCCTACAAGCAGGTTGGCCTCCAGCCTGTACCGGTGGATGGGGTTATTCTTCCCCAGTGCAGGACCCTGCATTTGCTTTTGTTGAATTTCAGATGGAACAGGCTACCCAGGGAGCTTGTGGAGTCACCCTGTCTGGAGGCATTCAAAACCCACCTGGATGAGTTCCTGTGTAGCCTCCTCTAGGTGACCATGCCTTGGGAGAGGAGTTATACCAGGTGCTTTCCAGAAGTTCCTTCATGATTCCGTGATTCTCTGCCCACCTCTCCAACCTGTCAAAGTCCTTCTGAAGGGCTGCACAGAACTGTGAGGTATGGGCCACTCCTCCCAGCTTTGTGACATCGGCGAAATTGCTGGGAGGCATCTGCTCCTTTGTCCAAGTCATTGATGAATAAGTTAAACAATATTGGTCCCAGTGTTGAACACTCTTCAAACTCCCAGCCTAAAATCTGTTTTCTGTCAGGAGTACATAAATGCGCAATGTGGAGATAATATGTTGGGAGTCAATCTTTTCATCCAATGCAACCAACAGTCCAAAACTCTCCCATAGCCTTTAGACAATTCACGTTGCACAGAGAACACCACACACTTCTGCCCTTGGCCTCACATTGACTGTTCAGCATTGTCACCTCTGCAGTTATTTTATATTCATCAGAATGCTGTTTTTCAAACTATCTGCATAATGTCTTGTCTCTTCAACAGAGTAAAACAAAAATCCTCAGGAGACAAGGAAAATACTATTAAAATGAATCCTACAGATCATCTCCTTCTCTATCACTTTTGCTCCCTTCCTAAACTAGATGGGGACAGATCTGAATTTTTTTTCTGGAGTACTGAGGAGGAGTACTTGCCCACAACTTCTGCCAAAGCAATTGTGTGACTTTAACTGGCTTTGAGCCTTAATTTTGACACACTGTGCCATGCTCAGAATCCCTGTTCTTACTGCATGATGAAGTGTCATGCTTAACTTTTTCCCCTACGCATATCTGGGTGCTGAGATTAGCCAATGAAAGGCACAAACTTCATTCTTCACTCCCCTTCTCCTCTAAGTATTTCTATTCTTCTGTATGGGCATGAGTCCATATGCATATGTGTGATTGCAGAGCAGATATCTCTGGAATGAGGCTCTCCCCGAGCATGCAAGTGTCCACCGGTGAAAGCAGTGTTTAAAGTACGAGTTTGGGGTAGGGATCCTTATTGCCACACCTTGTCTATTCCCTCAGCATTCAGCAGAGTTTTGACTTCTCTTTGCTCGGTACCTATGTTCTCTATGCCATGAAGCATACAGCAGGCACTCACAGATACTGTCCTCCTTGGCATCCACTTTGGAATTAAGAGGATAATTAACAGGGAAAATGATGAAGAGAGATGTTGTAGATGGTTGTTTTGATGTTCAGGTTATGAGATGTACTGTGTAAGACAAGTTTCCTCCCTGAGCTGTGTTACTATGGTAACCCCAGTTCTTTGTTAACCTCCTCCCAGTTGCTGCTGACCGCTCCCCTTCCCCACCTCTGGGGCGGAGGCTCTCTGCCCTTCTCCTCCTCTCCCCCCGCCCACTGGGCGGAGAACCCCTGTCAATCCCCCCGTCACACGTTCCCGCTTCTCTGGAATGTTCCCTTTTACTCGATACGTTATTAGTTCCTGACACCTTGTACCTCCCCTGTTGTTGTCCCATTAGTTTGTACCCTATTTATCAAGCCCGGATCCACTCCTGAGACCCTGCCCGATTGGTCCCCATGGTCTCCACCCTTGCCCGTTAAAATCCTGTCTACCGATCGATCCGCGCTTTTTTTTTTCCTTGCTCCCTTGAGAGTAATAAAGAATTTCACAAGGAGAAAAGATCCTTCCTTCTGTGTCTCTTCGCTTGCGGTGCAGCACCTTACATCAGCTCAAGGCAGCCCCGCAGGATTTCCCTGCTTTGCTCCGGCAGCAGTGGCTCAAGGGCTCGGACCCCAAAGGTCGTCTACTGGCGCACACAGAGGGAAATGGGGCAGCCCTTGCCGCGTCAGAGAGAGTTTGTTTCGACATACAAAAAATATATTCTGGGGTACCAAGTAGCTTTTGGCTAAATTGTTCTTTGCCTGTCTCCTTCAGTATCTTGAGTCTCTACATTGAGCACCTTCATCTTCTTACTTTGGCAGTTGATCAAGAATATGATTCATTTTCAAATACTACATATTATTATTAAATAGCAGGTCCCATCTATACTGAGATAACACTTCTCATTATAGTTCCTAAGAAGACTTGAGTATTTGTAGACTTCAGGAATCAGACATCTAGAGTTGTTGGATGGAAAAGGTTGATCAGCCCAATCACAACCAATTTTTCTCCAACATTTTCAGGTAGTTAAAACACTCCAGAAAGTCTTGTGAGCAACAGACAATTTTGAATAAAGAATAATGCCATATATATGGGCCTACTGAAGTACTGCCAGAAACCTCTCACAGTCAGATCTCTGAAAATCCTCCCCATTTTTTCAGCCCAGAAAATTGTAAATGTCATGACACGAAGGGATTACTGAAACCTGTAAAGGTTGGGAAATTGGTTATCTCTGCCAGTTCTCACAGAAGACTCTATTAATGCAGGTTAATGTGGTAATAAACCATTTGTTAACAGCAGTAATTGACCAACTGTGAGAAAATACGCTGTATTTAATGAATAATGTCAGAAAGACAGAGTGCACAGAAACCTGCTGGCATTGCTATTCATATTTTTGCTGTCTGTGGTACTGAGTATGTGTAAATGGTTGCTTCTAAGGGCAAATTGTTGTCAGAGCCCATTGCCTCATGAAACACCAGAACTGCACTCTGTGATAAACTA
Organism: Vireo altiloquus; assembly: GCA_013396875.1. Taxonomy (NCBI): domain Eukaryota; kingdom Metazoa; phylum Chordata; class Aves; order Passeriformes; family Vireonidae; genus Vireo; species Vireo altiloquus. Next base: position 38,539 of record VZRF01006972.1, read on the forward strand.
CATAAAAACAGGAGTTCAAAGTACACCCAGAAATTTTCTGTGTAGCAACCTGTTGCTCCCCAATGGCTAAGATTTCATAAATGAACTCCTCTAACAAGGAGATTCACTGGTCTAACAGAAGAACTAGCTTTTCCAAACAGTCCAGCAATTCCTCTGGATGAAGCAAGACTAGAGACAAGGCCTTTGGGACTCTGTTCTCTCTTTTCTTCAATCTCTGCAAGAGCTAAAACGTAATGTGGAGAGTATGATAAATGATTAAATGATAAATGTTGGCTTTCACATATATGAATTTAACATTTATAAATGATAATGTACTATGTAGAAATAGTGTTAAGGTAAAATATAGTTAAGTAGAAACAAGGTGAATTGTAACTTCGAAGTAGTTGTAATATGTTGGGAAACAATGGTAATAAATACAGGGTAATAAATGCCTTTAAGCTGATAAACCAGAGGCAGAGATCAGGACATCTTAAAGAAATAAACCCCATGCATCCCAGGAAGTCTGTTATCTCATCAAAACTCACACCTCCCAAAGAAACTGTCAACTACAAATTAGGTTGGAAGTGAAGAGACACCAGAGGGGGATGCCTGCCTTCAATTCTCAGATGATCCAGAGGACCTGAGACAGCTTCGTGCTGGCAGAATGGGGCATGGATCAGGGAGGGGGGGAGTTGAGTGAAGTATAAATTATTTTCTGGGCTTAATGAATATGTAACAGTTTGAAAAGGTACTGAAGTTCACAGTTAAATGAATGGAATCACGCCTCTGGCAATACTGGTAACTGCCCAGCACTGTGTTTTCCTTTGCTCTACTAATAAATGTTCAGTACTGCTTTAGGAAACTCTTGGAGGCACTTGTGATACTGACTGCACTTTCATGCTTTCTGCATCTAGTCAGTTTGGTTTTTTCTTGAGATTTGCAGTCTCCATTTATTCACAGCAGATAACAATACATCATCTCCTGAAGACACTGGCTCCCTATGGGCCTCACTGCTAAGGTGAATATGCTTCATTCTACTTACTGAGAAGAGAGCTTCCACACTGCTGTCTGAGGTTACTTATCCTGTGCTCACACTGCAAGAAGGATATGTAGGACAGAGCTCTCTGCAGGTCACATTCTCCCAGTACTAAGGAGTCTTATTTCCATGGAGATTTTTATAGAGCTGCTTGGAGAGCTACAGCATATCCCCTGCCACAGACAGTAACTCACACAGACCTGCTTTAATGGAGACAGATTTGCAATAATCCAGGCATAGTGGTTTTCTTTCACAAGGAATAATGAGCAAGAATTCAATGCAACTGTTTATAATGACCATGAGAAGAAGTTCTCTGACCGCTATGGCAGTTTGGGGTGCAAGTCAGCCCAGTTAATGTACCAGGAAACAGATAATAAAAATTTCAAGTGTGCTGTCACTGAGTTAGTGGACTTAGCAGACAATCATCAGTCTCAATTACACTGTGCCCTGAGCAGTACATAGTGTTAAGTCTTTAAGTGGGAGGGACCCAGATTGCTCAGCTGCATGCCATTGACCCTCAGCTGCAGAAATATCCTTTGAGTTAGAGTCTGTTCTTTGAGATTGGATGGATTTGTGTTCTGCCAAATATTCAGATTTCATGCTTTTGAGGTTATTGATGGAGATATCTGTCTCACTTTAGGTTCTGGTGGCTCTAAGGAAGAACACAGCACTGATTCAAGTGTAGTCCTTTCCCTCTGTATGTTCAAGAATATCTCTTAGTAAGAAATACTAAATCCTTATGTGCAAATGTCTTTTTTTATATAAAGTGAGTTCTATACAACAGCTAGTTATTAACTCTTTATGTATATTTTATATACATATATAAAATATTTAAGGGGGCACTGAAAAAAGGTTTGCATGATGAGAGGATCCTGATCACAGAACTGAGGTGAGCAGCCACTGCATCAGGCCCAGGCTCAATGTGAGAGAGACCTGCCTGGCTGTTGTCAGTTGGCAAAGCGTGGAGGAGGTACACTGGAGCAGTGAGGGAGCAGTGTGGCATACCCAAGCAAGGACAGAGATCCGGCACTTGATCTTTGAAGTCCTATCACAAAATATTTTTCATAGATTAGCTCCATCATAAACGTAGGCAATTTTTCTGGTATTCCTACCAATTTCTGATTGATCCGGAACCTCTCTGCTTTACAGATTAGATTACCTGTGTTTGTTGCTGGTGTTTAAATGTCTTTCTTAGTTTTCCTTTATATTTAGCTTAAATAATTAATTTTTCTCCTCTTTTCTACAAGACCAGTCATACCCTCCATCAGTGCACACTTTGCTTGGACAAAAAGTTGCCATTTCCTAAAACAACTACTCCTTTCCTTTCAGGAACACTCTTTGATTAAATTTAAGTAATTTTTTTCTCGAAAAATACTGAATAGAATAACATTTTTCTGGTATAGCGTTTTATGATGTAAATGTATAATACCAGTCTTTCACTGGAAGTACTTTACCATGTACATGCCATGAATTAAGCTTATCATGCTCAAAGTCACATTTCTTGGTACTTACAGTGATAACACTCCACAACTGTTATGCTTTCTCTTTGTTGTTTAAAAAATATGATTCTCCACTTAATAGCAGAAATTGTAATTCTGGTATCGAGCCTAGAAGCACAGTGCTATGAAACATTGTTTTTTCAACACTTACGGAACTTAGCAGCACCATGGTCTTCCTATTAAAAACCCCAAACCTTTCATTTATGTTGACAATTCTTCCATTTGTGGCACTAGAAAATAACTTTGTGAGCTCCTCTTTATGTCCTGTTAATTCAAATATTAATGCTATGTTAGACTGCTGTAGAACTGTAATCACCAGCAATCTTCCCCTCATAGTAGATAGCTATTTACCCATCTTACAATTTTTCTGTATCTTCTGCACCTTAAATAATAATTTTTCATCTGAGACCATGTTGATTGATTTCCTTAAGTCTGGTGGATTAGATTTTACCTAATTTGGGTAGAAAATCACCTACCTAGCAAATAAGATAATGTTGTCTCTCATGGTGTTTTATATATGATATTCATCCATATTTTTCCTGATTGAGATCATGCCTTGTAGTTGTCAACATCACTTTCCCACCTCTAGTAAATAAAGCCACCACATTTATGATTTCTGATTTGTATGTTTCTGCCTCTGATTTGACATAAACTGGAATTTTTTTTCATACGGCTTTCTGTTTTTTTAGTGTCATCTCCGTAATTTCTGAACAGCCCATCCTGTTCAGTGCAATGTCCAGTCATGCTTACTGTGCTTTTATGTTTTCCTTAGTGTTTACAATCATCCAGTTTCATGTCCTACATCAGGACTCGTGGTTCTTCCTTCCAGTTGTTTGTTGCCTTAGTTCTGTGTGATAAATACAACAGCTCTTTGTGCCTGACGTGGTGTTTTGTACTGTCAGACTAATTGCATCAGCCACCTGGCTACTGCTCCCATCTGGCATCCTTCTGGCCCTTGCTCATCTCTGTACAAAAATCCATTGAGCTAAATAAGGACCTAGACCTTCAACTGATCCTCTGCAAAGCCTTTCTGCTTGGCATGGTTTGTTACAATGAATACAGGATTCAGACAATCGCTCACCCGTAATGTTTAAAAGTTTTGGGAGAAGATGTGTTTTTCTGATTCCTTCATGGCTTATTTCTGTGAGTACGTCTTGTTCTGAATCCTGTCCACAGTCACAGGAATAAATGTAAAATCCAAACAGTATGTCTGGATTATTTTCATTTTGCAATTTTTTCTCCTACTTCTAATTAATGAAAATATGAAATCACTGCTGAGAACCAAGTAAAAGCTGTTCTTGGCTTATGCTCTAGACCTTAAAAATTTCAGGCAAGTAACATATGGGGAAAACACTGGAAGAAAAAAAAACCAACCCTGCTGTCTTTGAAGCAACATATGACATTTTTTGTCCAAACAAATCTATGCAAATGCTACCAAATCCCTGTCTACTCTAGAAATGCAGGATTGCTTTCAAAGCACATTGTCTTTGGCTCAGAAAACACAGGATGCTGCTCAGGAAGGCAAGGTTGATAATAATGGAAAGAGTTGTTTTAGGAAGCAAAGGGAGTATGTGTACGTAGGAAGAATGTTGCCAATACACAGAAGAGAGAAACCAGACTGGCTCCTTAATTTCTTTGCTTAACACAACCCTGAATTTCTTTGCAGAAAGCCTTGAGCTTTGCAAGCAATGATGCAGATTCTGCCCTTAATTGTTTCTCTCCATTCATTGCAATGAGAAGGCAGTGATAGAATTAAGTCTTAAAACCACTTCATCTGGTTCTGGAATTTTAAGAATCAGAATTGCAATGACTGGAACTACGTGACTTTTTAAAAAACTAAGAAGGCTGACAAATTTTTAAAGAAAATTTTGAAGAAAGGATGCTTCTCTCAATGACTTAGTAATCATACTTGTCTTCCTGGGAACTACAAATCAGCCCCATGTTCCAGGTATGCTGCTATGTGTTTCTCTGCTGTTGTGGGCTATCTCCTACTGATACTCAGAACAGAAAAGAATAAAGGTGATGGAGAAATTTCCCTCACTCTTAGCAGCCTTTATTCATTGAACAAATTTGTGCTTGAGTGTTGGTAACCCTGTAAAACCAAAGTTTTATGCCCAAATTTCTTCAAACTTTCTCTCCATCCCAACATGCATTAGTCCCCAAAGTAACTATCCATAATAATTTTAAGTATCCCACAGCTCTTTTCATCTGGAGCTTTTGGGTCAGAAGGAGGACAGACTTTTGAGCCATCTGTGGGACTCATGACTCTTTGATATTACCAGGGACTCTAGTGAACAGGTTGCCCTTATGTTACAGCTTATTCCTCTTCTGAGACAGTAAAAATGTGTTCTGGAACTCTATTCCTAGACTATTTCATTCACAAATCTTTACTGTCTTGGACAGAGATTTAAAGGACTAAAGTGGCAGCATACCAAAGTTGCAGCAAAATGTGCAATTCCCTAGTTCCCAGAAAGCAGCTGTGCTTAAAAGCTGTCAGCCAGCAAAGCCTTTTTCTTTTTGCAAAACTGTGTATTTCCATCAATTCACTCTGCCCTGGGCAACTCAAATTAAGGACTCTCTGTCATTCTGTTGCCATCTCAATTATGCATCCTCAGATGAAAGCCAGCATTGATGTGGATGCGTCCAGATAAAAACAGATTGCATCTTCATTTATAATGTGAAATATTTATCTTTTGCTTTTATGGAAATGCTTTGCATTTGAGGTATGATACCAAGCTGAAAAAGTTAATGGGCTCCCATTAATTATCTTGTGTTTCTCCTGGTTCAGTTCCAACCTTTTAATTCTCTAAAGCTATCGGTTTCATTGCTTTATCGCTTCCAGCACAACAAGACGTTCCAGGTCATGACTTCAACCTGTGAGCATAAGAGGATTGCCCAGCAATTCCTTTTCCAATAGATAAACCCTGAAGGGTTCAAATGTGTATCCAAGTGCATCCAAAAATCTTTGGAGGAGAAATCTCATTAGAACAGACTTCCTTTGATTTTCTTTCATCCCTCGTTGGCTTTGAAACAGCATCATTCATGACTTTGTTTTCAAGTATTCTTTTCCCCCCAGCATTTCCATTTGTAGCTCCGAGTGAAACTGGGTAGCAGAATAATACAAAAATTCATGAGAAAAAGAACCTAATTTTTTTGAGACAATTTATTAGTAGAGCTAGTCCAAGCACAGGTCAAAATGTAATGCTGGTGCTTGAGCATTGCCTGACATGACCTGTTCTCTCTCTCGTCCTGTTTGTCATGTTGCTTATAAGTCATGATTAGCCAGCGGAGAACTTGTTTTAATGAAAAACATGGCAATGTCCAGTTTCTATATTAGTTTACCAAATGCATTTGTAATCAAAAAGATTTAATACAGTTCTGTATTTGTTATTTAGCTATTTTAGTTTCATTGATTATTTATAAGTTAAATGAGATCATGCTTTTCAATTCCTTCAGCACTTTGAATAGTCTGTTCACATGAGTACATGAATATTTATGGAAGTAAAACACAAAATTCAATAAGAAAAACAATACAATAGCATTACAGTATGAATTCTTTATTTATCACAAGCTAAGTTGTTCTTATTACACATTCATCCTATTTTATTTCACAATAATGGTAAATACTTCAAGGGAATGTGTTGCTAAAAGGTAAATGTGAGAGACCATGGTTATTCCTTTTTATGATATTTTCAACTTACTCTGTTGAGGCCTTTATTTATTCATTAGAATAATTGTGCTTATCCAGAACTTCCACTGGAAAATTGCTGTCTAAACCTTTTCAATAAAATCTCCAAAGCCTATTTAAACTTCTGTTAAATTATATACTCATTTCTTTTCTTTTTCTTTTAATTCACGAGAAAAATCACATTTTTCATTATAATTGTATATGAATATCACTTACTTGTTAAAACTGTATAACAAAAAATGTCTGGATGTCAGAAGCAATTCTTGAATCAGTTAACAACCTTAAAAGATAAGTCAGCATTTTTAGATACAGTTCATAAATCATGGCACTTAGATAATTTCCTTTAACTTCATAATATTCCGTAAAGGTCTAGGAAAATGTAGACAGAAAAGGATTTCAGCTCAGTGATTTGCAAAGTTTCTGGAAATGCTTCGTGTCCAACAGCACCCATTCTGTTCAGAAAAGAGTGCTCCAAAGCTAAGGCCCAAAGTGCTTTTACCCAAGTGAATCCTAATGAAAGCTCCAGCAAAATGGACCTATCTCTGCCATCAGCCTTCTCATTTAGGAGCTGACATAGTTCATCCTCCTTCTCATCTGCTGCCCCTCATTATCCAGGTGGCCTGATGTGCCACATTACACTCTTAGCAGAAGTATTCCTTTCAAAAGCACACTCCCCAGATGAGAGCTGTTTCTTTTGATTTGCTTTCTGACTCACTGACATTTGCAGAGATGCGCCAGTGCATCTGAGTCCAAAAACAAGAAGGTAGAAAACACATGAAGTTCCTTTTGCCTTTCATCTCTTCAGTCTTTGTAGTCAGAAAAGATTTCTATTACATTGACCTTTCTTTTCTTCTTCCTTTTTTTTAAAAATTTTTCTTTCATTACCCTGATCTTATTAAAGTTGCTCATCTCTTTTTTGAGTTCTTCCAGCAGAGTTCTTAGCAAGTTTCCTCATGATGTGAGTCCTATGTAAAACATCCTTTAGCACTTTGTCGCTTGAGTTGCTCTGAACTGTATTCCTGTTACATCAAGATGCACTCGACTGAAGCTGGAGATGTGATTTTAAAACACTGCTGGTAAGAATTATTTTACTCAAACTCAGGTGTGCCTTCAGAGGGTGTTGTGATCTCCTTACTCTGTCTCAGAGTTTCTCCTTTGTCAGTCTATGATGCAGAGTTTGCTTTCTGGCCCATGCTGTAGTAATGAACTAGCAGTCATAGTATGAATTCCTACCTTTTTCTGCACTAAAAGTTGCCAAGTAAGTCTGAGCTTATCCAGTACTTGTGGTTAGAGCCTAAAAAAAAGCTTTATACTATTGTATCAAACTGACAGAGATTATCAGCAGACAATTACCAGTCATCTATCTATGCATTAAATGTCAGTGTTTATAGAGGGTACTGACTTCTGATGATTCATCTGTCTAGTTTAATCTATGATTAGTATCTGCGTAGGTGTAACTACACCTACGTGCAGATTATGCTTGCAGCATTTTTTTCTGGGTGGATGAGAGACTCTAAATGGAATAATTCCATTTGAGGCAGTTGTGATAGCAGACCCAATAGACAAGTTCATGCTTCACAGAGTGAGGCCATGGAGGGCAGGCAGCTTACTACCTCTCAGAGATTTCTAGGCAGAACTAAGGAAAGTGAACTGAAATCCAGGGAACAGATCTGCATCTCCTCCTACCGTGTCAGACACTGTCCTTCCTAGCACTTCATGCTCTGTGTAAAATGTATAGGGCAGTTGCAGCATCCTAAAATTTCCTTTTGTCCATTGTAATCAAAGTCAGGAAAGTTCTGTTATGCAAATTTTAATCTGTCTTTGCCCCTCCTGCCCCTCCCCAACTACTGAATCAAAAAATGCCATACAACAAGATTTTAAAGCTATAAGTAAATCTTACTTATTAGTAGATTGTCAGTTGCATTTGTTCAGGGCTTATATAATACTTACAGAGGTGTCCCAAGCACTGGTTATGGTTAACTGAATTTCATATCCCACAGCAATTCATTTTGCAACATCCACGTATGTATCATGACTCTAAAACCTCTTTTGAGAGGCGGAGGAAGTTTTCTCTTATGACTGAGTGAAAATGAAGCCATGGGAGTTAGTGTTTGCTGTGCAGTTCTGAAAGTCATTAAGATTTATTTAAAGGTTGTTATTAGTCTGTTAATTTCAGCTGGACAACTGACCTCTTCTGTCACTGTCTGGGCTTCAGCTTGGACAGCTAAGAGCCCAACAGTCCTGACCACTTTAGAACTGGTCTGTAAAACTGCTCTGTGATCTGCTACATCTCAGTGGGTGTAAGAATGAGCCCATCTATTGCTTTGAGCTGCTCATTGTTTCTGTGTGACCTGGAAAGTCATCTCTGATTCCCAGTTCTGACCCTTGCTCCTTTGTTTGAGAGGTCATTTGGGTTTTGTATTCCCTGCTTTTACTCCATCCCTTCTCTTTTGAACCCAGAATCCTGACAGCAATTCTATACTTCCTGCAAAACAGCCTTTGTGGCCATATTCGACTAATTTTTCTGACACTTAACAATGCTATTGCCTTGCCTTTCAACTTCGATTTCACCTTAACTTCTCAGTTATTGAACTTCCTTTCACACAGTGTTGATACCGGAGTGTCTCCAGCTTGATGGCTGCAGCCTGATCCCAAGTGCTGGCATGCACTCTCTGCGGAATCCCTTCAGGAGTTCCCATAATTTAAACATGTTTTGATCTATAGATTGCAAACAGATTAAAACCCCACCAAACTATTTAATGTTGTCCAGTGATTTTTGGTACAGCTCTTGTAAGTACAGTCCTCTGATTCTGCCTTTCCCAGAACAGCCAAACTAAAAGTCTTATTTTCCAAGCTTGAATGACTCAAGAGGCTCAGCTGAGAGCTGAGGTTTTCTAATCTGTTTAAGAAAGGGTCCTTCTTGCTTTTATGTCACAACTACAACAATTAAATGGCATAGTCATCTAGGAAACAGATGCTCACAAGTGTTGACAAAAAAAGCTATTGAGTTCACCAGGATGGAGGCATAGCGTGGGAAGAGGAGGAATCAAAAATTCTAAATACAAGCAAAACTGGTAGGTGAGAAAGGAGATGAATTTGAAGTATTATTTCACAGTACAGCTTTTACAATAAAGGGAAGTAATTTTTGATGTCTGGCTAACTTTTTTGAGAGGTCATGATGATGATACATTATGGTAGATGCAATGTTTTTATAATTTGTTTTTCTCGATGTCAATATGTGTTTGCTTTTGCCTAGCCATCAATAAAACCCTCTTGAAAACTTTCACACAAATTGTTCTTTTAAAGTTACTAATAAATAGCATGTAGCTGAGCCATCTTGCTGCTTTATTCTTTATATTTGGCAGTAATTATTGGAGGCATGGATTTACTGGGAGTGTCTAGAGAATGCTTCTCCTGGTTTTGCATCTAATTGCTTGTATTCCTTAATGTAACAGAAGGCTTGTGAAGAGTCGAATGCACCAGACCTTGAAGCTGTGGTTGTCTGTGAAGTAAAATAATGTTGTAAAGACATTCTTAGTGTTCAGTCATCAGAAGAGAAGACACAGCAGCAGTGTTACTTGTGTCTTAATTCCAGAAAAATACTGTTTGATGTTTTGTGATTATGAGAACTTACTGCAGTGTTTGAAACTGATAAAGAAAATAGTTGTATGCATTTCATAGAGACACCTACCTGGTATCTCTTGGACATCAACATGGCCTTAATAGTCATAAAAGCATTTTCCTAGTAGCTGTTTTCTGAAATATAAAAATATTCTTCATTAAAAGAACATAGAATTAACTTCAAATGAATCCTAAAATTGTGCTCAACTGTAGTGTTCAACTAAACAGAGTTAATCAGCTATGGTTATTTAGCATCTGTGTAATTGTAGGTGCTTCCACACTAAAATAAACAGTATATTAGTGAAGTTGTATCTTTCTTCTATTCTTTTTTTGGAAGACGCAGTAGAGATCTAAATGATACAAAATTACATATCTTGTGATGATACATGAATTATAGACATGATATCTTCATCTTTGATACAGAATGTATTTATGTAGACCAAATGTTTTTTTTTTTTGCTGGCCAGCCTTCGCGTACGAAGATCCGGGGAAGGCCTCTTTTTCCTTTCAGACCTTCCAGCCTGCGCACTGGATTTTTTAGGTGAGACACAGGGCGCGCAGATCTGAGCCCACCCTTTAATCCCGAGGTTCTTCTGCTGGGCCAAAGCGATTCTGGACAGTGGCAGCGAGGTCCTCCTCAGGACGTAGGCAGATTGCCCCCTTGCAGGGCTAACGAGCTCTGCCTGCCCGGGGAGTATCCCCGACCGGGACTTGAACCCAGGCCCCGGCAATTACTGTGCCGTATGCTTAACCACTACACCACCGGGGCTCCCAGGTCAAATGTAACATTAGAGCAATATCAGAGTTTTTCTCTCCACCTGAAAGTGTTTGCTTGTAACCTAGTGCAGACAGAAAGTGCCTGCTAACCCTCTTGTCCCTCACCAAAGTCCTGGGCAAGCAGCTGCTGCTAACCAAGCTGAAGGAGATTGAATACTACAGGAAATGGTCTTCGTGAGAAATAACCTCTTAATAGCACTATTGACCTGAAAGAGTAGTGTTAGAAACAATGTTCAGACTAGAAAATATTAATTTCTCATCTTTTCTCTGTGTTTCCTCTACTGAAGCTTCATAAATTAATCTAGCATCTTAGAAAATTATTTAAGGGTTATGTGTTGACATGTGCTTGCATGGTGATACTTCTAAAGCTTTATGCATAATCCAATGTGGTGCAGTTTAAATTCAGGAAAACCATTTTAGTATATGGGCTTCGAGTTGAAGATTTTTTGAGGACACTTTAGAAATTAAAAGTCCAGTTTTCATTGGTGTGGTATTCACTGTGATGCTGAGATTTCTAAAGAGCTTCAGGTCTTGTATAGATGACAAATAAGGAATCAAAACTCAGGTAAAACCATACTTCTACTTACACTGAACCCTTAGCAACAAGAAGGATGCAAACGGGTAACTGCAGTATTTGTTCTTTGCTGAATTAAGTTCTTTGGCTGAAATAACTGCAGGCTACCTTTATTCAAGGTAGATTTCAGTGTTGTGGTCTAGTCTTCAATATTTGTGGAGCATTTTTAAGATGAATGACATAATACACAGCATTGTATTGCTTCAGTGGTTGGGACTACTGCTGTGAAATAGTCTAGTATGTTTTAATAAGGGTAGTAAGTAGAAAATGATCCATCAGGGGTGAACCAAGACTGAAAATGAGCAACGTGAATGGTGCTCTTTAAAAAAGGAAAAAAGTCCTCCAAGAAAAATAAACGCTCACTGCCAAACCCTTATTTTATTAAATTAGCTCCCTTTGCTCTGTATTTGGTATTTATCTGTTTAAAAGTCAGAAGGGTATACTATATCTTTAGAAGTTCCCATTTGTGCCTTCCCTAAAGCTCAGCTGACTTTCAGTTACTGTCTGACACAATGAAACTGTGCTAAGCATTTTTTGAAGTTAAAGTGCACCATTCCCGTTTTCTCAATCTGCTGCTGTCAATAGTTTATAAAAACATATATTTTCATATATAGGTAAAATTTTCATTTCAGGTTTCGTGCCTGTAGTTCTCGTCATGGTGACACTTACTTTGTACTGGTTACTGTTGAGGCTGTAGCCCCTCACAAAGAAGGAAAAATAGTAATATATTCTTTTGCTGTACATGGTTATCATGGCAAAAAAATGTGTTAATAGTGTGGAAGGTGTGAAGATTACTGATACAGTGGTTAAAAACCTATATCCTGGGAGAAGAACATTAAACCAGAGTTTCTGCTTGTCATCCTTTGCTCAAGATAAGCTGAAAGCTGTTGTTTGGCCTGATTTTGGCCTGGGTTTCATATAGTCTTAGAGGTGAAATAATACACAGGTTCTGGAGACAAGGGCACTTCACATAATTCCTGAATTACTGAAGGCTTACAAAAGCCATTGCCTGATCTTCTGTCTGCAGCAACAGCTTTCCTTATGGTTTTCTGGTGCTATACACCTCAGATATTAATTCCTTCTTCAGGCTTTGACACAAGGGAAACTATAACCTGACTGAAAATACAAACAATTTGGTTCTGATATGGCTCTTATCACGTAAAGATTTTTACCTGTTTTCTGGCATCTTTCTGAGGTCATGAATGCTTGTTCAGTCCTGCCCCATTCTGCCAAGCAGATCCCACTGATATGTATGGCATATCATCTACAATTGTACATCTACAATCTGTAAAGTATAAGTTATCTACTTCTGAGAAATATAATGTTTTCTAATATTTTAGATTCTTTGATCATTTTGATTGAGTCCCTTTTGTATGACTTCAGAGAAACTTTCATAGCCAAAGCTGTTGCCTACAAATCACCTTCTTGTCTCTATTGACAAAGCTTTTCTTGTTCTGCTGTAAGCTGCAAAGTTATAGTAGAACCATTTAGGGCAATTATAGCAAATTATCTCTTAGGAATAATTATTTAAGAAATGAAAAAAAAAGGAGATGGTGTGAAAAATGCAGCCAAAGGACATAATTCAAGCCAGGTCAGCTTCTGTGATCCATAACACCATGCTGATGATGGTTTTGACAGAGCAACTAGCAGAGTGGCTAGGTTTTTTTATTTTGGAAAAAGCCTGCCCTGAAGCTGAGACCTAAGGGCAGCTGAGCCTGAGGCCACTGAACTGACAAAAAAACCCATCCATTTAAAGTCTTAACTAAAAGTTTTTCATTGTCATAAAGTTGTGTGGCCTTTTCTTGAAAAATACATGAACAAATCCATAAACAGATGAATGGATCTCTTCAGCTAGTTCTGAGTGCCCTTCTTTTGATACATTAAGCTATATGAGTCAGTCATTAATTTTCAAGTATTTATCGAAGTTCTCATACTAAATGATGAGGTAATTTTTTAGTATGAACCAAAGCTTACAGACAAAATTATGAGAATTCACAGGAAGCTGTTGACACATGAGAAGCTGATGGACCCCAGGGTTTTTAAGCAGGAGTAAGTCATTAGCAAAGTTTTTATAAAGCAATGTCCTTGGCTAATTAGAACTCCCCTCCTTATATTTGCCTGGCAAGAGAAAGAAGGAAGACTAGAATAAAATAAACATCAGTGAAGTGAGGAAATTAGAAGAGCAATTGTTAAAAGTTGTTAATCGAACCATTAAGTAATTCTTTTTCAAGCAGCACTGGTGTTAGGATGCCCTGTGCTAACTGCGTGTATCAGAGCAGCACTAAATGTCTTGGATCCAGCCATGAATGTTGGGCCAAGGGGAACATTCTTGGATGTGTGGAAACAAGGCTCCACTTTAGCTTGGCTCATTGTTTCAGTTAGTTTCCTTTCTCTGTTTATCTGCTTTATCTGTTAAGGTCAAATGCCCTCTGTCCATCTGCCTGCTACCGTGGGCAGTGGCAGAAGTGCCACACAGAGCTAGGCCTCTCCCAGAATTAGCCCATGTAGGGTATGGTCACACGTGGCTGCAGTCTTCTTTTGTTCGTGCAAGCCCTTCTCAGTGAGTGCATTACAGCATAGTGCAATGGGCAAACCCTTTGGGTCTGTCAGGTCCTGTCAGATCTTGGCTGAAAAATGACAGTTCCCTTTCTAGACTATAAAAGCATTAGTGCACTTATAGTCTCTGCAGGCCTTTGATGAAGTGCCCTGGCAAAACAAAGATGGGAGGTGATACTGCCTCTAGCTGAGCTCTGAAGTCTGCCATTTATCTGTGCCCTTGCTGCAGGTCACCAGCAAACCTTTCCTCAGGCAGTTGACGTGTTGCTGATGTTTCACAGGGGCCTCATGCTGTAGTAGGTACAGAAATCACCTTAGTTTAAAACAGCTTATTTCTGTCTTTTCTTATGACAAGCACTCATTAAGGGCTAATTGTTATGACTGGTTTGAAAATAGATTAATGACTTTCCTTGCTAAGGAGCTCTTCTAGAGTCCACATACAAAGTCCAGTCATTCAGCTAAAATGGATTTTTTTCTTCTGAATGAAGTGCGAAGAGAAAATATGTTTCATGTTCAGAAATATCCAGACATAGTTTGTATTTTCTGTGGAGACTCCCTTGATACTGTTCACAGATACTACGTTTCTCTGTCTCTACCCTATACTTTTGTAATAAATCCAGTATTTATGAGAAAGCAAGATAAGCTGCATGTGGAGTTCTAGTCTCTCTGTGTAGGATTCTGTGCTTTATTAATGAACTAAGGCAGGACCAAACCTCACAGTGACACTGGTAGTACTTGTCCTGCTTTTCTCCAGTGTGGAAGATTTCTGCTAGATGAAGCAAAGAATGGTTTTAAGTTGCTCTTTGACATGGATAGCAATGCTTCTACTCCTCACCAGCCTACTCTGCTGACCTGCTAAGCTCAATGTGGTTATTTTTAAAAGAGTCCGTGACTGGAAGCAGACCTTAGACTGATACATACTGCCCTGAAGGGTTTCAGCAAAAGACTCTTCTATTAAAGAGGGCAAAACAGGTCTGCAAGTTTTTAAATGAAAAGGGAAGGCCTCATAGAGAAATGGGTGGAATTTTGTTCTTAAAGCACTCTGTGATACAGTTACACATCTAAAAAAGTAGAACCTGTCACAAACTTTCTTAAAAAGAAAACTAATTTGTCATAATGACCTTGTGTTCTCTAGCCACAGAATTTACTTTCTGTCATACATCCATACATTCTATTACCAGATTTTCTTAATGCAGTTGTATTTCTATTAAATGTATATTTACAAGTGAGCAAAGTGGAAATCAATTTAATCTGATCTGATTCTTCAGAAAGCCTGAAAGTAAGTTGGAGAACTGAAAACTGACCCACTTCTCTCCATGGGAAAGCCTGTGAACTTTGTAGTTACTTTTCTTGGATTCAGTGCTGTCATAAGCACCGACAGGCTATACACCAATAAATATGATAATCTGTAAGTGACAGTGGATGTCTTTGCAGATGAGATGGAGGTGTGCCTGAGACGTAGAATAAAATTAATTTAGCAGTGGAATTTAAAGCTTAAAGTAAACACAGTTTTGTCTCCCATAGTGTTAGTGAGTAAAAATGCCCCAGCATATATATATATTTTTAAAGTGACTAGAGTTTTTACAGGATGTCTATCCCTTTAGTTCTTGAATAAGAATGTAAAATGCCTGTACTAGCCAGATCTGAGTGCCTGGAGTGACTATAAGAATTGGGTTAACTCAGATGCAGTGAAACCTCCCCAGTGCACTCTTCCACCATCCAACAATATTTGGCTGAAGGACTTCATCATCTGGAAGAAGTATCTTTGTATTTATTAAATTATGATAGATTTCATAGTAGCTGCCATGTTCTGTGGCAGTGACTTCAATAGCTTAACTATGTGAGAAGAAAACTGCTATTTCTTCTGCACCTGCAGCGCCCAAAATTTTCCTTTGATTTCTCTGGTTCTTCTATTAGAAAAGAGAGAAAAATTCATCCACGTGCATTGTCTCCAGGCCTATGAGCCCAACACTGTCAGTACATCTTCTTTCCAACCTGTAACTCCCCTATTACATGAGCTCTGGATGATGACACATACTATGTGTGCCAGATTCTCCTCTTCAGTGGGTATGGCTTCACCAGAGTTGTGCCTATATGTGACAGAAGAATCAATGCTAATACAGAGCATCTTCATATAATGATACTTATTCCTGGTTTAAAATGTATCCCATATATATGAGGACCAAACTCCTCTCAAGGAGAGAGCACAATTCATGCCAAGTTGTGCAACAGTATTTTAATCTATGCTTGGAAGTGATATGTGAGACCATTTTCCTTGTGACTCACAAATAAAACACTTAGATGACAAGTTTAATCTTGAGGTATTTTTATTGCATTATGTTGTTTAAATAATGAAACTGGCTTAATGGGAGATGTGTTTAATAAACTGAATTTCAAAGGAGGTTTGAAATCCTGTAGACTGGGTTTTATTTCAGTTAATAACAATACTAGTTCAGTTTGTATGCTGCATTGTAATACAGAGATGAGAATTTTATTTGATATTGCAGTGTATATTGAAAGATTGATGACACTAATTTTTCCGCTGCTTTACTGCATGCCAACTCTTTTAATTGCTAACTGTTTTAAGATACGCCTCTACCTATTTGAAATTGGGGAGGAGGGCGTGGTTGTCCTAAAGTAATGGGTAGTGAATGCCGTGAAAGCAAGTAGGAGTCTTTAATTTACTAGATCAGATAAGGGCTTAGATGTTGCTTTCTGAACTGCAGCATTTTACACTCAGTGTCCAGCTGTTCCGTGGTCTGACTCAGAAAGCTTGTTAATCCTGATGACTTCCAATTTTCTACACAATAAGTAACAGGCTTAAGAAGCAAAGTCTGATGGAAGAGGACTTGTTTATTCAACCCTCAGCTTCCACTAACAATGTACTTCATTGCCTTTAGACTGACTCTGCTCTCCATAGCTCAGGGCTGGCAGGGCCTTACATTGCTCTTCTTCTCATTTCAGGCTCTGGCTCCTTAATGGGCCATGGCTGACTCACTAAATGGATGTTTCAGCCATGCATTTGTATGGCTGTCAGACAAAGACAAATTGCCCTGTAGATGACAGGGCTTTGATTGGATGCTGCCTTTCTTTGAGTTGCTTAGCTTCAGACAACCTGGTCAGAAAATGCCAACATATTAGAAAGCAGGAATACAATTCTGTGTTCTGCTGTTGCTAGAAATAGTAATGCAAAACATTGTCCATCAGTTCCCATCTAGTGTAGTTTTCATTTTCTGTGCTTTTTGCACTGGAGCAAACGACAAGGGTAGAATATGTTAGAGAACTGGGTCATGGATAATTCTGATTCAGTTAACTTTGTGTTCATTTCTAAAATCTGGTTCATAAGCAGTGGCTTACTGTCAGTGTGTCCCATTACTCAGGTGGTAGAGCATGGTGGATTCTGTGCTTGTCCTGTGACAGAAGATGAGAAATCAAGAGATAAACTCCATGCAGATTAAGAAAGTACATTAAAGTAAATAAGAGCAGAAGAATTTTTTAATGAAGTAATCTTTCAGATGTTTATGTCAGTATTTATCTTAAAATAGCCAATTCTTGCAAAAAGATTTTTCCTACTACTTATCTTTTAAAGTAGAAAAGGAAAAAAATTGCATTTTGGCAGTTCTAATTTGAATAAGGGGAAAAATTAGAGGAAAAAAGTTGTTTGCTAATCTTGACTTACTACAGTGCCAAAGTCTTGTGTTTTTGCTAAAATAAACATTCTTGATTTTATCTTTTGTGACTGAATAATAAGAAAAATTACTGGGAATTCAACCCTCTGTCCCCCTCAGTGTAGTCCTTGAATTTCTGGGTGTCTTTCTAAAAAGCCCAGGGAACAGTTGGTGGTGTAATCAATATTGAGGTGATCATGAGTGTGTCTTCTTCCAGAAGTGCAAGGGAAAGCATAACAGCCCAAACATACAATCTGTGTAAAAGTCAAAGATAGATTTTTCAGATTCCATGTCCTTAGTATTGTCCATATTTCCTCTGGGAAAAACACTATTGGTGTAGAAGCTCTCACCTATGTACTCTGTCTCATGTGCTGCAGACATCCCAGACTGACCATGCACAGACACACAGGCCATGCATTAGCTGGATCGACTGAGTTGATTACAAGAGCAGTGAGTCCAGCGTGTGACTCAGGCACTGTGGCCATTTGTCAAGAAAGCCAGCAGACAGCTACAATGTGTAAAGAGCATACTACCACTAAAGCAGGAGTCTGGTGTTCGAACCAGTAACACTGGCAGAAGTGTTTGCCTACTGCTGCTCAGGTCAGCGAATAAAAACAAAATGAAATACTACATTTTTCTGCTTTTCTTTCTCTATCATGTCCTTTTCTTCACACACCAAAACTAAAGGAAAATATTTTGTCCATTACCAAAGAAATTTAAACTCTGGATGAACAAACTAGAATTAAATGTATAATTTCAGAACTGTCTTTTGCTGTCTTTGTGTCATGAAGAAATAGATCATGAAGTTCCCATTGCATCTCAAGTAGAGACACTGAAGCCACCAGATTGGACTGCATTAGTGCCATAACGATCCTGACAACACCTTGCCTTTACCTTTCTTGAGGGGCTTCAGGCAGATTTCCTTGCATCCTTCCCTGCCTGAGGAAGAGTGCCAGGGACTGGGATGAGAAAGCTGTGTAAGACTACATGGGCAGTGAGAGCTATACAGGATGAGATGCTCAAAAAGGTTTTCACTAGTGCCCCCTGCCTTCTCCTGTACTAGTCACTTGGCTGTTCTGTAACTGTTCAGAATTTGTGGGATGGGGAGGAACATGAGAGATGTGTGTCAGAAGCAAGAGCAAATGTGTGGAGGTAGCACCAGCAAGTCAATTTGGGCACATAGGTCAGGAAATTTAACTGCAGTTTTAGCTTCTCTAAATGTAGCTTTTCTAATGATAAACCATTTGATTTTTGTAATCACCATATTTTTTCCGGATTCTTTCCTACTGAGCAGTATTTAGAACAGTCTTTGCATTCAATGAAGATATTTTATTCTGAAAAAGTAGGCTGTAAATGTCTTTTTTGTGTCCTCCTTTTGAAGGATAGCTACATGTCAGCTGAAGAGAAGGCCTTTCAGTACCTAAAGGGAGCTTACGAGAAAGCTGGAAAGCTTTAAAAGGATATGTAGTGATAAGACAAGGGTAAATGGCTTGAAACTGAATCACCATATGTTTAGACCAGATATTAGGAAGAAATTCTTTACTGTGAGTATTGTGAGACACTGGAACAGGTTGCCCAAAGAAGTTGTGGATGCCCCATCCCTGGAAGTGTTTAAGGCCCGATTGGTTGGGGCTTTAAGCAAGCTGTCTAGTGAAAGGTGTCTTTGCCCATGGCAGGAGGGTTCAAACCAGATGATCCTAAAGACCTCTTCCATTCCAGACCATTCTGTGATTCTATGTTATGTGGGTTCTGTGTTAGATGATGAAGTAACTGCAAGGACTTCTGCTCATTGAACAGCCAGATTGCTGTTTCCTTCCCGCAACACCAAGTCCTCAAACATGCTATACTCATCAGTTACTGTCATCCAAATCTTTGCACTTCGGTAAAAATAAATGTGACACAGGACGTGATGGTATAATTTACTATGTGTGAAGTAAACGTAGTGTTATTTAGCCTGGCCTGTGGTTTTAATGACAGAACATAAAAGAATTGCGTATGACCTCCCATCAATCCAGTGCTGCTGTTGCCT
This sequence comes from Vireo altiloquus, assembly GCA_013396875.1. NCBI lineage: Eukaryota > Metazoa > Chordata > Aves > Passeriformes > Vireonidae > Vireo > Vireo altiloquus. The sequence goes on from VZRF01006972.1 coordinate 57,966, forward strand.
GCAAGATAGTGTATAGTTCCTTCAAATGGATAAAAAATGTGTTGCCCAAAAAGGACCTGAATCACAGAATCATCACCTCATAGTGGATGGAGCAGTGAGAGAGCAGGATCATGCACTTGCTGGTAACATCCTGGCTGGACTATACAGAGCACTTTCCTTGGGACACAGCGTGCAATTGTGCAGCACAGTTGTTGGTTTGTCAATAGTGCATGTGTGTCTGCTGTATTTCCTGCCCCACCCAGAGGCTGGAGGAAAACAGCTTACCTCATCACTTTCCATTTTACTGGATCCACAAATCTATCGCTTGGCAGTATCTGTACCTGTTCCGCTGTCTTCCTGTTAGGAACTGGTACAGTGCTAATTTTGGCTGATGTAGAGTTAATTTTCTTCACAGTGGCTCATATGGGGCTGACCACAGTGTTGATAATAGAGAGATGTTTTTGTTACTGCTAGCAGAGCTTATACTGAGCCAAGCCTTTTCTGCTTTTTGTACAGTCCCACCAAGAGGGCTGAAGGTGCATGGAAAGCTGCAAGGAGACGCAGCCAGGACAGGTGGCTCAAACTGACCAAAGGGATATCCAGACCATATGGCATCATGCTCAGCATGTAAAGTGCGAGGAAGAAGGAGGAAGGGGGACATTTGGAGTGATGGTATTTGTCTTCCCAAGTCATCGTTACCTGTGATGGAGCCCTGCTCTCCTGGAGATGGCTGAACACCTGCCTGCCCATGGGAAGCAATGAATAAATTCTTTGTTTTGCTTTGCTCTTGTGTGTGTCTTTTGCATTCCCTATTAAATTGTTTTAGCTCAGTCCATGAGTTTTCTAGCTTTTACTCTTCCAATTCTCTTCCTGATCCCGCTGGTGGGGGAATGAGAGAGCAGCTGCTTGGCTGCTGGCTGTGGTTAAAGGTACTCTCCTGAAAATGAGATCTATAATCTTCAGAAATGATAATAAAAAAAGAAGACTAGTGGTCTTGTAAAAGGTGACATGTTCATCAAATGTGGCAAGGCAGTTGAGTTGTGTGCTTCAGGTTGGAGTCTCCACAAGCCATTGGCTTACAGCAGGGATCCTTAGCTGTAGTTCTGGGAATCAGCCTGGGTAGGTGGTATCCTTGGTGCCAAAGATGAGACTTTATGCTGTGTTTAGGAACCATGTTTGTAACAACTTCTGCCTGTTTAAAGGGGAGTCATGTATGTCATCCCTTCTGCAGGAGGTGCAATAGCCATGGTAGAACATTTTAGTACTAAGATCCCAAGCCTTACTAGTAATATGAAATGAAGTCCCAAAGAGGTTTGTGTAGCTTTCAAGTCACTGTTTGGTAATGTAAGACTGGGCAGATAATATGGGACAACAACTCCATTCTTGTTCTATCCGAAGTAACATAGTTAATGGACATTAAGCTCCATTACCTGAACAGACCAGTTTCAACTCCTCCTCTCTTTTCTTGACATTTTTCTTCACTTATGAAATATTTCTTTCAGCACTAAATTTAATTTAGTTGTTCCAGGCTTAGGAGTACAGTTGAATCAGCAGGTTTGCTCTCTGGCCTACAGAAGAAACATGCTATTGCTCTCCAGTGACCAACTATGAGAGTTACAGCTGTCAGTGATGTCAGGCAGCTTCCCCAGAGTGTGAGGTTTTAAACATGTCATCAGTTGTTAATGACAATAGGTCACTATTACATGGGCCAGGATGTGAAACACTGACCGAAGGCTGATAAGCCTGATGTATCTTTACCATGGCCATGAGCCATCCAAATTCTTTTCAAAGGATATAAGGAAATGATCTGCAGTTTTACTATATGTATGTATTAGCGGAGATAATGAGATGCAATGAGTCTTGGTAGTCTTGGTTTTTGCTCCCTGTTTTCAATAGTGCAGTTCTGTTTGCCTCCATATACTGTTATGGGAGACCAATGATTAATGGGCAGACAGAAAGGGTATGGCTGAAGCTTGCCTCCCTGAGAAGGCCAGAAGGTTTAGCTAGCCAGCCATTAAAAGCTCATTACTGCAGCAATAAAAGGATTGATCCCTTAGTATAGCTCCCTCAGAACTTTAACAATTAGCTCATGTGCAATTATATACTGGCAGTATAAAGAGGCTGCTGATAAATCATATTTTTTATTTCTAAAGGCAAGAGAGACGAGAGATATTAATACACAGCAGCATATGGAATTTATATAAATTGGGAACTAATAAAACAAGCTGCTTGCAGTGGTGCTACCACTGCAAAATTTTGAATAACTTGACAATAACAGACAATTCATTGCATCTGGGCAGGGACCAGATTCTTCACATATCAGGTGATTTGGCTCAGAGCAAACATGCATCTTAACCAGACTACAGACCTCAACAGAACTGGCTGGTGAAAATGAAGTTAGAGCAGCTCGAAGCAGTGGCCTAAGAAACAAATAGACTGTTCTAAAGTGTTAAGTACTAATTACTCCATTGTATTAGGTGCAAACACAGAACAAAAATGTAGTTCCTACTCCCCAGTGTTAAGAGTTTATAGTTTTTGAGATAACATGGTATGACATGCTGTATAATGGATCTGGTAAAAGACAGATTGTGAGGAAGGAACAAATAGAACAATGAGATTCTCATTCTCTGGCTTCTCTTTCTGCGTTTCCATGTACTGGTGGCACGTCTGCACTGAAACAAGGACACCAGAGCTTTCTGGCTGAGTCCCATTAATAGTCTGACTCTGCTTCTCTGGATTTAGTAGTAAGAAGCCTAGTTAAAATACAGGCCTGCAGCCAGAGTTGTTTGCTCCTCCCCAGGGTAGTCTTGCAAGGTAAACAGTGCTTATTCAATGGAAGAAATAAACTGCAATATTAAATCAATACACATACACCTCCAAGAAAGGGCTTTTAGTGGCCCCAGTTCACCTTGCACAATTCTCGCATATTCCTCCTCTGCTTCCTCTTTCAGGTGGAGTGATTGCCTTCTCTGGAACTCTTCTCAGTGCATTTCACAGGCCCCCACAGGACACACCGTAAGGCTCTTCAGAAATCAGCTCAAGAAAATTGTCTGTTAATATAGTTCTTCAGCTTCCAGTAATTTCAAACATTTTACCTTGAATAGAACATCAGGAGGACATTACACTGATTTTGCTTCCTGTTAGGTTTGCAGGCCTGCCTGTAGGGTGTCTGGTGGATTTCAGGAGTGTTGCAGGATGTGGGACATTCTCCCTTAAGTCAGTGTCTTGGCATGGTGCTACAGAGGTTGTGGATTTCTGTGTGCCCTCTCAAGTGATTTTAGAAGCACTATCAGCTTTAGGATGATAAATTAGTAATAATCCTCCATGGTGCAAGCACTATTTACTGCTATAAAAGCAGACTTAGAGTAGGCAAGATTTCTGCAAAGCACTTGTTCCAGTGTCTATAAATATCACTAACTGGAGTCCTAATTCTTTGATTACCCAGCTGCCACTAGATATGCTATGTTGCACTCCAGATATTACAGTCTATTTATGATAAATGAAATATAAATTTGAGGGATGCAACATAGAAAAATGTCAGCTACTCATTCTCAGGGTTTTTTTGCAGAATTGTTTTTAAGCAACTGTAAAGAGCTGGTTGAATAAACTCTCTTGAGATTTCTTCTTCCCAATTGACCTGTATGCATTTTCCCTTCTGGATCTTGCACAACATTGCTGAAATAAAAGAGCATTGATCTATGTCCTTATTTAGCTGCATAATTGCGTGTATTCATTGGTTTTCCGTATAATTAGCTTAAAGGAAACTCTGTACCTGAATTCTTGTAATTTATGAACCTCAGAAGAACTGACAGCAAAGACCGTCAACACATCATTTTGTTTTGCCATTTCCCAATTATATATATATATTCAATAATTTTTTTAGGATGACTATTTGATTTGCAGCATAAATGCAAACTATTGTAATACAGTTTTCTGAAATAATTTCTTGGGTTTTTTACCAACTTCAGTGGCAGTTGGGATTCTAAGAAGTCATCAGAATCTTAGTCTACACTTGACTACACTTAAGGGATGAATGTATTTTACTCAAAATAAAAATCTAGAGGTGAATATACTACATTTGAGAAAACTTTGCTGCCTCACTTTAGTGGTTGATCTATAAAAGAAAAAGTTTATGAATTTAGGTGAGTTCATAGGTCTAAAAGAAATAGTTAAGAGCTGCTGTTGGCCTACCTAACCATGAGGGTCTCTGCAAGGTTAGTATCAGAGCATGTCCTCTCCTCCTGCCTCAAAACAGACTCCCCTGTGCATAGATTCAAGAGTTCAACTGCTGTTGCTGTAGCAGTATGAACATCCACTCAACTTTCATTTCATTCTCCTTTCATGACCTGAGTTCCATGGCCCTCGAGGGATGGATTGCATATTTTAAAAGCACACTTTCAAAGTTACAAATATCTGAATCATAAGGGAATATTTAGAAAAGTATTGTTGTGTGCTTGCCTGGTTTTATACTTTTTCCTTTTCATTTACGGTGTCCCCAGAGACATAATATTGAGTTTGACTAGCCTTTTGTCCGACCAGGATGACTGTTTTGTTTCTGTGCATCTTCTTCAGAACATACATCCAATAATAGAAGTTAGCAGCACTCCAGGGATTTTCGCAAAGAATTGCTTTTCCTCACATGGGCTTTTCCTGTGAAAAAGTGCTGTGTGAAGGGTCTCTTGTGTTACTTTTGCTGTCTGCAGCATAGCAGGCAACACTACGTCTTTTTTTTTTTAAATCTTACAAGGTACAAGCCATTAGGTCTCTGGATGCCCTTGAATGACAGGATGTGAAAGAAGAACTCATACCCACATTTCCCTTCCATGCATGAAGGGCAGTTCACATACATAGAGACTTTCAGAGTCTGGATTTAAGTTGTTGGCATCACTTGAAATTTTTAGGTGGCATCTCCAAAGAAAGTGTTGATGTGCACAACACTTAGGTAGTCTCTGAATAGTTTTGAATATGCATCTACAAACCTCAGGATTCCTAAGCAGCATTCTCCAGAAAACAGCTTTGTTTCTACCCACATGCCATGTGGTATTGAGTAGTTACACAGGCTTAGCAAAGTGTTTTGCAAAGACACAATGTCATTTCTCAGCACAGGCATACCCTACTCTAGAAAATGTGAAGAATTCTCAAAAGAAGCAGCAAATAAGAAGTCTGCTTTAGCTGTGGATTTTGGTTAGTTCCTCAGGGGAGGAATTAAAGGGGAATCTAGTCCAGGACCTATGACAGAAGTTGTGATGGAGACCAGAATAGGGTCGAGAGACTAACAGAAAGGAAACAGATGTAAAGCTGACCCATAGTATTTAACAAGCTACAAGCTGACTGGTCAAATCTGCTAGAATGTACTGTACATACAGCGCAGTTAAGGCATAAGTTTAGTAGCAAATTCAGTATTACAAAGTACTTCATGTGCTGGAGACTTCTGAGTTACAGGTGCCTTGGGAGCTATAACCGTGACTATCGTCGCTTTGCATTTTTATTCCTTTACTTCATACATCCTTTTTGGGAGAAGAGCCATTTCAAAACCTGAAAAAAACTTTTTTGCAAGAAAACTGTACAGGTGAAAGTGAGCTGTTGTAACCTGAGAAGCTACAGAGAACAGGGAGTCCTTGAACTTAAACCAAGGTGGATTCCCTCTGCATTTGGGCACATGTTTCTGCAGTGGACTGTGTTCATGAACCTAAAGCATGCAACGTTATCCAAAATAAAGAAAACATCTTTATTTGCCAAGGTGGTCCTTCAGTGCTATTATTTTTTTTTATTAGCAATGAAGCAAGATACTAAAAACCTCATAATCCCCAATTATTTCCCGCTCACCTCAAACATCAGAGATCTTGGCACAATTTTGTAATTATCCACCAGAGTAATACTTGATGATGTGTCTCTTGCCAAATGAATTGCCTGAAGCAAAAGTGATGTTCTTAACATAAAAATAGCCAATTTCCACCAAAGCATGAGTCATTTTCATCCTCTTCTCATTTAATAGTCACCAGTGTGCAAGTTTTCATAAGTTTCACCAGTTTATCAGTTCTGTGCTCTTCTGACAGCCTGTCAGACCATCCTTCTCCAAGCTGTCCATTCCCCTATCTCACCAAGACTGAACTTTGTGCTGTCTCCTGAGCACCTTATTTAAGCAATTTCCTTAATAGCTGCTACTACAGTGCCTTGCAAGTTTCTCCTTTGGTTCTGATTGAGGGACACTTGGTTAGATCAGGAAGAGACAGGTAGAACAGCAGGCCAGGCACCTGTTTCCTAACTGTGGTAGGAAATTCCCACTGCTCCCATTGATGGGGTCCACAGTGCTGACAAAGGTTTGGGTTTGTAGGGTTCAGTAAGTGCCTGAGTGGTCTGGGAACCGACTCCTAGGATGAAACTAGGTTTAAGCACTCTACCAGCATCAGCTTAATGTTTAAGAGCTCTGAGCAAAAAATTAAATATTCTACGAAGCCCACTTTTTGTGGGTTTCAGTTTGAAACAGCTGTGGCCAATTGTCCTAAATTTTCAAGAGGACAAAAGTTAACCCTGATTTCAAGGGCCTTTCTAAAGCAACTTTCGGGGTTTGTGCCAGAACTTTGCCACGTGCCGAAACTGAAGCCATAGCTCTGTTATGGAACAAGGTCATAGATTAGTGTCCTTCCAAATCCAACAATGAGGTCCCAGAAACCTCATAGGTTTTATTTTGGTTTAGAATTTGTTCTTTTTCACGTTGCTCCAATCACAATACCTTTTCCCTTAAGTATCACTAAAAGCAAATACTTTGCTCAGTATATTTCTCTTACTGTAACTTTTTTGTTGCTGGTCAGGCCTGGCTATGTAAGTAATTCTTTCCTTGGATGGAGGCAGGAGTGCTCACAAAGCACTGTGCTGGCCTGGCAAAATGTGTGCGGGGTGTCTGCCTTTCCCTCCAGCTAGGGCTGTGGTGCCATCAATATGCTAATTCACAGCTGCTGAGAGCAGAACTCTCTACCTGCAGCTTTTTAAACTCAAAGATTTTTTAATCAGTTTCCTAATTGGAACCTAGGGGACCCCATTATGCTTTAATAATACAAAATCTAAGTTTTTAAAAATCCTTAATTATGAGCTGCTTTTTATATGAATTTGATCCCTGAGAATATCTGAGTGCTTTGGAGGAGGGGGGGATGTGGTCGTGTCTCCTTTTAGAAGACTGGCACACAGAAATGCTCTGGAATCACACAAAAAATACTCCATATGGACAGTGCATTTAAGGTGTTGCCATTGTAACAATCCAGTCTCTATGCAATGATAACTTATTTTTTTACTTACTTGTTTTCTTTGTCTTTGCATTATTGGTGACCACAGTGATTGTTATGTGTCACTGTGGTCATATTAATCTGTGTCCCAGACAGTTTAAAGGACTATATAAGAAACTGTGTTGGAAGTTTGGAACTGACAATGTAGACCGATAATTTCTGTGATATATATTCCAGGGGCACTACTAGAGAATAAATCTGTTCATCACAATGCCTCTGTAAGCAATTTCTCTCTAACCTCTTCCTGTGATTGGCACCAGACTGTCCTTGAGGTTGAGGATGAAGTATTACTGCTATTTAAGATTTTAATCACATAAAGATAAAAGCCCTTTTTTTGGCACATGGACGGGCACAATCAGAAGTGTCTCTACATAGGCTGGTATGTTGATTGTCCAGTTTGTAAATCATCACTTGTTGTTTCTCAGCTTATAAGGGGAAGAAATAATACACTAACTATGAATTTAGTAGTTTGTAAGTTAACATGTAATTTCTAAGATACTGATTAAACTCCAAACCGACATAATTTTTATTCTGGTGAAAATTGTATTAGAATTCCCTAGAAACTATCTTGTGCTGTGTTTTCTCGAGTCCTGATATGGAACTCAGCAATGTTACCCCCAGGACTTCAGTTACTGTCTTCATCATTTCATTTTTGGGGAGTGTGCTTACCAGCTCTCTGTACTAGAAGTCACCATAGTCTAAAGAGCATGCACTTTGCTTAGTGACTATGCACAAGAGGCACATTAACAGTCCCAAGAGGTATCAAGAGACTGAATCTCTTGTTGATGTGTCTGTAAGCCTATGTATGTCCTGCATTTTGCTCGATGTTAAATAACTAGTTTCTTTGAAAGATAGCAAACAAGAGATGGTATCTACCAAGACACAGAGTTCTTACAGGGGGATTTGTCCCACTGAGTGTTTGATCTCTGAAGTCATACTTGTTCCCAGCTTCTTGAGATTTTGGCACAGATGCTTACCTCTAAATGTCTGATACGTAAGTTGAATAATAAATATGCTGAGTGATGACAGGGGTCCCGAGGTTGCTCCCGTAGAAACTGGCTGCCAAGAGATGTAAGAAGAGTTTGATTCAGAACTTTGTATGGGGTTTGGATTTTGGTTCTGGAGAAAGGATTTGCTGATGGAGAGATCCAGAATCACTGAATATCTACCTGCATTGAGAGACATGGTGGGCGTCTGTTTACTTCTGCTAGGGGCTGCATTTTGTCTGAGTTTTTTTTCATCAAATATTATGCTCAAATAAGATTATTTTGGGCATCCATATTGTTAGAAAAAAATGCAGGCATCTACCATAAATAGTGCAGCTCTGTGATGACTTTTCTTAAAGGAATTTCCCCACCTCTTTCCTTTAAACACAGGGGCAGCTTAAGGTGATTTGTACATTTCGTTGAATGTCTACAATTAAGTATGGCAGACTTGGACTTAGGTGTATAAACAAGGTAATAAACTTGGTTTGAAAGAAGAGAGAGAAGCGCTAATAGTAATTTTCCTCAGAATTAATTCTACATTTGAGCAAAGGAAATCCAGTTGCAGAGTTGCAGTAACTACTGGCTAGAGGCAGCTGCTCTGCCAGCTGGGGCACAAGAAGGTACAGGGACATCTAGTGAATCTCTTCCAGAAAGCTACCTGGGATTGAAGGAGTGTAAAATAGTCAAAATCAGTATGTGCATGGTGTGAAATACATGAGAGTCTGTCAGAGACTGAAATATTATAGTTTATGACTTAAACTTTTTCATGAAGGACTTTTAAAACTGTATTACAAAAGCTGCAGAGAAGACTACCACACCCTGAATGAGGCTCTGAGAGGCCCTGGACCCGCTCGCTGATGAAGATAAGATAAAGTAACAGCTCAGGGCTGGGGACATTCACAAAGCTCAAGCTGAACACCTCCATGGTGGAGAGCACAGCCCCAGGTCTGTCAGCTGCCAGGCTCGCACAGACCCTCGCACCAAAGGGTGGGGGAGAGAGGCTTTGGGTGTGCAGGAAAAGCCTCTGGAGAGAGGCAGTGACCGCCCATGCTCCGCTGTGCAGGGCAGCCCGGCCGAGGCCTTCCCCCGGGAGAAGCATCCCCGTGAAGGACAGAGGGGGTGACACGGCCCAGCAAAGGCCCCTCAAAGGGGTCCCCAGGCCCTGCCCCAGAGCCCCAGAGATGGTATTAAATGATGTATTCCCTCAGTGTGGCGAGGGACAGAGACAAACTGGACTCCTGAGAGGGAGACACGTGGGCGTTCCCACCTGCCCGAAGCGTGTATTAATAATCCACAGCATTCTGTGCTCTGCGGCGTGTGGGGCCATGTTGGGCAGTGTGGCGGCAGCGATGGAGGACCCTCAGCACCAGCAGAGCAGATGGAGGCGAGGAACGAGACTTCGTTGGGACCTTTGGATGGGTGATGTGCTCCCACCTAACCCCTGTCACACCCCCTGACCCCCCACGCACACTTTCTTTCTCTCCTTCCTTCCTTCCTTCCTTCCTTCCTTCCTTCCTTCCTTCCTTCCTTCTCTTTGCCTCTTTTACTATTAAATAAAATACATCACTTTTTTGGCATCAACACTTAATCTGATTTGGTTTTAATTTCGTTTTTGGGAATATTTTGAACCTTCTAAGTTCTTTCTGATTTATGCACGGAGACTTAGTTTTCTTTGCTTTTCTGGGTTTAAAGTGGATCGTAACAGGGTCAAAAAAGAAGCTAAAGCATTTCTTCTACCCAGTCATCCCCAGTATATAAGCGTGTGTTTGGTCTTTGGCTCTTAACTGGAAGGAGTGCACAAACCAATTATAATTAAGTTGTGGGACCATAGAGAAATCATATACAGCTGAAAAGGGAACCTGGAGGAAGTACTATAGAGCATGTGTATGGCCTATATATTTTGAAGGAAGTTTTTTCTAAATCAAAGGCACACAAGTCAGTCTGGACTATTTCCCTTGGTGACAGAAAGGACTCCTTGGTCCTATTTTACTGAGCTTTAGATATGCATTAGAGGGAAGATGTGCTGCTGGTAGCCAAACAAACTGAAATATTGTCAAAGGAAGGAAAATGGAGGGATGAGATCTAACAAAAGAGCAGGAAATGGGTGCAGGGAAGATGCATCACAATTCATCTCAATCTTTCTTTACCCAGACAGGAGGAATCCCATCTTCTCCACTGTTCTAGGACATGCAACATGCCTTAGTATGGCTAGCTCGCAAACTTTATATTCCTACCGCAAACATGCAAATCAAATATATAAGTCCCTGACACTGCTTGTTCTGCCATTGCATGAACTGAGAAAGCAGTTTCTGAAAAAGAATCTGAAAAAGAAGGGGGGATTTTCAAACTGCATGACACATCTCTTAAAAGAGAAAGCAAGTTCCTCTGTGTGAATAATTGCATGAGAAATAAATCGGTTCTTTCTCAAAATTGTTGACATTCTGGGTCAAACCTCTCTCCAGTGTAATTCCCCTGACTTGAGTGAATTTACATGAAATTAAAAGTGGTCTTCCTTGTTTAGAGACCGAGGTGATTCTGTCCATGCATTTGTCTCACAGTTTGGAAAATTAGTTGCAGCTTTGTGTCTCTGCATGTCTGTGTGCATATTATATACACCTGTGCAAGTTCACACACACATCCATGTATGCATTAAGAAACTAAACTTCGAGTATGTTACAAATTTCAATGCTGTCAATTATTAGTTTAAATGCATTTTGATTGTCTGTCAGGTCTTTTTTACGTGCTACAATTTGTCTGTTCATTTTTAATGTAAACCTTACTGTCCCTTGACTTGCAGAAAAGCAGGTTCTTCATGTAATTTTTAGCATTAAAGGACAGAACACTATAGATGACATTTAAGTATCATCATAATAATAAAAGTGACTATAAAGCAGAAAATTCCTCTATAATTTAGCTGTTAGTTTCTTCAGGTAATAGGTGCTGTTTAACATAGAGCTTCTGCTTCTCTTTTTTCTGTAGCCTGAACACAGCTGCAGCAGAAGGAGCTGAATCCTTGCTGACTCACAGAGATCGGTTTGAAGATCAAGCTCCTTTGCAGAATACTTATTGTGATGAGGTGAGGAAGAGCAAATACCAACTGGACTGGAAGGTACTGCAGTTGGCTATGAATCACTAGCAGAAGAACAAATCATAACTTTGATCTCAAACCAAATAAACTTTCAGCCACTTAAAAAGAAAAAAAGTTTGCTTTTCTGGGCTTTCACGTCTGAAATGAGAGCACACAAGTATAGATCTACAGTACAATTTTAATTGCTTTGATTTTCACTGGAAAAAGAACCAAGATGAGACCCACCTAAGTATAACTTCAAGGAATAAAGCCTATCTTACTATTTGCAGCAATTGAATGAGATTAAAATTGATCAAGTGTGAAATAAGGGATGAACCAGTGAAGAACTGGTATAGGGGTCTGTATCTGTCTTAGGTAGAATACAAGACTGTTGAACTGTGTTTCTGGGAAAAGCACATAGCCAGCAAGGGCATTCTTCTCTAGTGCACTGATGCACATATTTCTTCTTGCCCTAAATATCAATTTTCTAAAGTTTCTATAGAAGAACTTTTTTTTAATGTTTATAGGGAAATATACAGAGAAATTCAAAACAGAGGTATTTTTTTTCACACCAGTGATTACACTGTGAAAATGACCATGGCGGGTTATCACTGAAGGCAATAGCTTCTCAATATATGAGAATAGAATATTCATTTTAGGAATAAAAGTATTAGAAATTTTCATAAATACCACCAGTTTCACTGTTTTATTTTTTGAGGGAGCTTCCTCAAACATGTTCCTCAAGGTCTAAACCAAACAACCACAGTTTGAAATGAAAGCTGAAGTGCAGGTCAATGAGTAAAATTACTCAGTACTGCATGTCCTGTTACTGTCCTGTTGCGACATACTCTGCAAGCCTTCTCAGAGCCTGGGACAATTTTAGACTTCAGCCTTTCACCAGGAACCTTGAAGCTTGAGGGAAGTGTGTTGTATGTGCAAACTTCCTTTGGAGCAGCTGGTGACAGTCAGTGGCAGAAACAGAACTTTTAAGTAGCTGGATAAGGTTTTGACAATTTTCCATGTTTCTCTGCCAGGCAGCTTAAGAAATCCATCCTATTTGTGTTCTGTAAATAAGGTATTTATGTGTGGTTTCTCTCCTGTACCTCTTAGATGTGTTTCTGTGCCCTCTAGAGATCCTGCTGTAAAGCCATATGCTTCATTGTGATAAATACTGATGTTTTCCTTATGTGTAGCTGACTTTTTACACCTAAATAAAATTGCAGTTGTCTAATTAAAAGCTGTATCAGGGAGGAGGAAAAATACTAAAAATATCAGATTTATATTATGTGCAGTTACATGGAAGGAAAATAATTTTAAGTGAAATGAAAATAGTTGAATTAGCACTGCTTGATGCCACCCTAAAATAATAGTGATGGATGTACTCAGAAAGGTGTCTGTCTTGCGTGTTCTTTGAAACCCCAGGTTCATCCCCACCACCCAAAGACTACTGAAGCCAATGAGGTACAATTGGTCTTTACCACTCAGATGCTTCTTTTATCTAAGAAAATGAGAAAAGGCCAGGGATTTGGTGCTACCAGACCATCTTCCTTTTCTCTCTTCCCGTTTTCAGTGCACAGACTCAGGCTGAGATTAATGATTAATGTCAATAGTATATTCAACAGGCATTTTCTATGCTAAAAGTTATCATGCTACAAGCTGACTTAAAGTACTTCATGCACAAAGTAGCTTTTTTCCCATAGCCAGCAGAAAGGTCTGAGGGAGAGCAGTGACATCATCCAGAGAAAAGGAAAGTATTTTGAAAAGTTTTGTGATAAAACTAGTTTTAGGGTTTTTTTCCAGCTACTCAGCTTCATGATTATCACATCCAGCTACAAAACTGTAACACAGCATTTGGATAGAAATCAGAGTTTCTCCCATCAATATGTTAATGTAGCATAAACTTTTAAATACTACATTTAAAGAATGTGTGGTTTCCAGATAAATCCTAAAGCTTATGATGAACTTTTTTGGGAGTGTCAGAGATGGCTGGCTTCCCAAAGAAGGAACTGAGGTTTGCTCAGATCTTATTTTCACTATAGTGGCTGTTTTCTTTTTGAGAAAGATTTCTGAATTTGATCCTGAGCTGTCATGAGCTGTCCCATTTGAGAATGGCTGCATCAAATGCAAGTTAAATGAATTGTGGTAAGGTAGTATGCTCTTACCAGAATTTTTATTGTCTGAAGTATTGGTTGAATAAGACAACCTCCCAATGTCTGCTGCATGGGGTGATAACCTTCAGAAATATAACTTAGAACAAAATAACATTCAGAGAGGTGCTGAGAAGAAAATATGTTGTTGCCCTGTCACTTCTGCTGTGAAGTCATCACACAGGGCTAGTGGACATCTGCAGCTCTGAGGAAGCCACAAAGTTTATTGAGTGGAAATGGACTATTTCATTTTTGTGTCTATTTTTGACATTTGTTTGAATATACTGTGCACATTTCATTTTTAGCATTCAAAGTTTTGGCAGTCTTTATTGACTGTCTGAAAGGCAACAAGGCTGATTTATAATATGTGGAAAAAGGGTCATTGTAGTTATCAATGAATTGCATCCATATCTGGAGAGAAATATAGCAGGGGCTTCACTGAGCACAGCAGTAGCATGAGATAGGATAAAGAGCCCATCATATAGCTGAAGAGCAACAGAAATAATGGGAGTAAGTAAGGGTTAATGCGTTGGGGATACACCCCTATTTTTAAGAAAGGCATAACTGTGAAACATTGTAGGTGGTTGGAATATGGCAGTAAAGTGCACCTTAAAATCAAACCGCTATTAACTTGTAAGAGTATGACCTTTATTGAATATATGAACTCATAAATTCATTATTCCTGAAACCAAATTGTATTAGAAATGGCTTTTAAAAAGTCAAAACTGGATATGAGAGGAGAGGCAGAAGTATATCTGTGGCATTCACATTAGTCTACTTCTTTTTCACACATTATTTTATAAAGGCATCCAGTTTTATGTAAATGCAGTGACAAAACAACATAAACTGATAAATAAAATAGCAGAAAAAAATACCGTCTGAAAAATATAACTCTGTTGATTCCCCAACTGCTTTAATTATAGTCCATGTTTTTTTCACCATGGTGTGAAGAGGAAAATCAAGGTGTTTTGATCCCCCAAATTTTTCCTGTGATTTATGATTCCAAAAACACCTGCAAGACCCCCTCTCTGCTGATTTGATCTTAGGGTTTGGTGTTTGATGGCCCTTGATGTGTTTCATTTTTTGTGAAAGCTGTGATGGTCTAGTGGCTGGGCATGGGGTAACAGTGTACATCTTGTAAGCATAAATCACATGTTTTTTCCTGCATTTGTGTCTGCCAGATTCTAAAAGGAGAAAAAACAGTTACAGCTTTTTTTTTTTCCTTTCGTCTCTGCGCAGTGGTGCAGGCTCGTTTCGTCTCTCAGGTGCAAGCCAAGACAAAACTCAAACTGTGCAGAAAAGAAGTACTACATAGATACTTCCATGGTGATGGAGAACATTTAGTAAAATTTCCAAAAGGTTCTCTGTAGCATATGTTGTACAGATATAAACAGTGAATACTTATCATGATTGGGATAGTTTAAAGTAGCTGCCTAATTCTATTGGCAAGTTTAATTGGATAGATTATTGATCTTTGTTTATTGGCTCATTGCCACGTAATATTTTAGTTCATGGTTGAGCATCTGTATTAGTGTCCTGGAATTGCACATGGGTAGTTTTTGTCATACAGTAAAAATGTCATTAAGGAAAGGCAGAGGACCAAGTTGTGTTCCTTTCTTACCTGGGAATATGGGGATGAGAATACTTTGTCCATCTTAACAGTTTACCTTGCACCAATTTTGGGACAGTATCACTCTTTTACTGAATTTATCCTGCATCCTGCAAGCAAGCATTGGATCTGGCTTCAGTTGGCCAAGAGATAAATTGCCAGAGGACTGCAGTACCCAACAACCCTCTCCTCATTTCTGTGGGCTCTGTGAAGGAACAAGCATCTGTCTGTGGAGCACTGGGTTAGGAACTCTTCTTTTGAGTTAGGCTTTACACCAGGCAAAGGGCAAAACTCTCCTTGCTCACATGAATTGTTGGGAAACAAAGTTTTCCCATACATCTTCCTGAAACATTGTAAAGGACTGAGTAAAAGAGTGTGATGACCTTTAGTCCTCCAGAAGCTTTGGATGGAGGGAAATAGCCCACTGTGAAATGAGGGAGAGACACACTGAGTCAGGAATCTAAAGAAAAGCAAAGCCTGAGCAAGAGACAGACTCTAAAAAGAAAGGAAAAAACACCAAAAAACTATGCTGGGCCTCAGATATTCAGTCTAATTAATTGTTAGTCTTATCTTTTAGTACTTCTTTGTGTATAATAAGGATAATGACATGCTTAGATATTGTATTCTTATGAAGTCATAGTACCAGAAATGCATGTTAGCCATACAGACTGGCTTGCATTTTAATCCATATAGAAAGGGCCCACATGTTAAAGTGTAGCTATCAAAGACAAATGGTATAAGGATTAAAAACCTGACTTTATCATTGTGCTTAGCTAAATCAATTTAAAATTATTCCACTGTGCATTTCAGGCCATGTAATAAATTCAGGTTAGAGACTACTAAACTCAGTTGACTTAAACGCTGAGAACAGTCTTACAAGAGCTGCACAGAGAAGGGGAAAAGGCTAATTTATTTCACTTCTCAGATCTCTGCAACCGTTGTGTAGATTGGTATTGCTAATGAAGACTGCTATATAACACCAACAGAGAAGAAATGTGATCTGAGATCAGTGAGGTCTGGGTCTGATCTTTGCTGCCACCTGCAATGGATTATGTGAAATTCAGAGGTTATGAAATCCAGCATATCTCTTGCTGGATAGTAACAGATATGCTGTAGGTCCATTGCCAATTTTTTTTTTCTGTTCTTTTCATAGTCTGTTTTTCAGTACACAGTAGAGTATCCTTTCCTTCCAGATTTAATTTAGAAATACCTACAATAATTGGGGGCTTGTCTGTTCTCTGAGTCTGTCGATGTGAATTTTAAGCTAAGGTCAGATGTAGGATTTCCATTACCAGCATCTGAAGCCCTCTGTTCCTACAACAGGAGTAACACAGGTGACTGAATTAGGAAACTTTGACTTAATCCCAGGCTTTTTGTCCTTCCTTGGCTTTCCTGCCATGCAAGTCATTTCATCATCTAATGAAGCTATACATAGACAGTCACCCATGTCACTTAAACTAATAACCTTTAGGACCTTGACAGAACAGTGGACCCAGATGTGGCTTTCCCTTCCTTTTCGAAAGCAAAAGATTTTCCATTTAGCTTTCTCTCCTCAGAACACAGACATTTTCTGCATTATATCATTAATGGACAAAGCTGTGCTTAAATTTTTAATCTTGGCTCTGATGCTTTCTCTCCTAGGAAACTGTTTTTCCTTTATTGACTCAAAATCTTTCATGCCCTGCCATCCTTCCTGGCCCCGATTCCTGCAACCAGGTTGCAGGAGGGAAGCTCAGGCCCTGGCAGTGCTGCTGTCAGTAGATGGCAGCAGCAGTCCACTGTGGGAACCCAGAGCTGCAAAATAAGTGATAGGAAGCAGACGGGCTCACAGGAGGCTGGCATTTTAAATATCATCCTTTTTTTTTTTTTACCCCCTCTTTTTTTGTTTTCTGGCACATCTCTGGTTCTGATTTTTCCTTCAGATCGCCTACATATTCTATATCAATTACTCATGAGGGTTTTTCATTTTATTTCCTGCTACATTTCGACACATGGTTGGTAGATAGAAACCTTGTACATGCACCCTTCAAAACATAAGCACAAGAGAATTTGGGAGGCTCAGAAGATTTCCCTGCAAAATACAGCACTTGGGTTTATTCTTGGCTTTCCAAACACTTTTCTCCTTGCATGCATGCTTACAAACCAAGGTGTTTCCAAATTACTTACTTGATTATTTGTTCCTCTGAAGCTGCCATTCTGTATCAGAGCAGAGAAGCCTGGAAAAACTGGTTTTATCCCTTTTGAATACTTTTTTAAAATTTAAATTCTGTAGCTCAGCACCATGGCTTATAATGATGGTGAGAATGAATTTCCTTTATTTATACGATGAGACAGGATCCCACAGGACAAAAGGATGGCCTTTTTGTAATCTTACAAGCTAATACAAGGTTTTAAAGTATGGTCATTTTGCCCTCTCAAGTGACCACAGTAGCAAGGGATTTAGCCACTGAACCTGCCAAGTGAATGATTGTCTTCCTTGGCATTGAACCTGCCAAGGCAATGATTGTCTTCCAGGATTAGATTCAGGCACTGTTCCAGGCTCCAGGCCTGATTGATGCCCAGGCATATTCCACCTGGTATGGAGCTCACAGGAGCTGCTTTCTTCACTCTTCTGTCTGTTAAAACACCTGCTTCAAAAAAAAAACCCTGCAGATTGAAGGGGGTTGGAACTAAATGATTGTCAAGGTCCCTTCCAGCCCTAACCATTCTGTGTGTCTATGATTCCTTGATTAATAACTTCACAAGTCAGGTGTATACACAGCTACACACAGAGAATCAGAGACATTAGCTGGGAATAGGAGTCAGGGCAGTGCCAGTGTTTTACCTGCCAAACAAAACAAACAGAAGAGAAATTGTTTAGCAAAGAACAAAGTAAGTGTAAGGCCTGTCACTCTTGCTGGACTCAGGATGCTGTCTGACTGCAGAGAGGCAGGGTTATCCCTGATACATCAAGCTTATGCCCTTGCCATGAGCACCTCCATTCCATCTATCTTATAAAGACATCTATAAAGACAGCTATAGTCTTATTAAGACTGCTTATAAAGCAGGGTGGTTCCTGGCCTCTGGGCAGTGGCTTCTGGACTAATTGTCTCACATAATCATAGACTTTTGTGGATGATTTTGCAGTCAAAAATTAACTCTCCTTGAAAAATTGGGTTTTTTTGCAGTGCATGGCAGAGCGTGTTGTTGAGGGTGCATATATGTATATATATAAAAAAAGCATAAATTACCTACACTCTCTGGCCGAGCTTTAGAAATGCTCATGAATCTGTAGAATTGTGTGTTTCAGGGAGCTACAGTGAGACCAAAGACTTCACTGAAATGCAAAATAGAGCTACCGGCACTAAATGTATTCCTCAACAAGAGTAACTCTGAATTGCATTCGATGGTTCCACAGGTTGGCAGAAAGTTGGGGTTGTTCAGTCTCTGGACATGAATATTGGTTTTATACTTAATATAAATTATTGTTCTCAGCTGCTACCACCAAGGATATACTGCTTGTCATTCGCAAGCTTACAATGATGAATGAAGGCACTCAGGCTGGTGTAAGTTTCTAACCCTGTTCAGAGCAACTAGCACTTGGAGATGTGTATCTGCAGTCTAATGCCAAGGGGTAAAGCATGCAGTTGCAGTTAAAAGTTTTTAGATTATTAGAAACAACTTTGAAGGGGATTTGAAAGTAATATTAATAATTAAAAGGAATCTAAAGTGTTCCTTAAGGCAGAGTATCCAGCAAATCCCACTGTATTACCCTAAGCACAGTGGCTGGACTTTCATCATAATTAGCCACACGTCTTCATTATCTGGACTATCTCTTACAGGTTAAAATGCCTATTAATACCCACTTTGAAAAAGAAATTTATGAGAAGTAAAAGTAGTATCTGTGAAGGTTGGACTGACCAAGGCTGAGTGTAAAAAATGGAATTAGCCCTCCAGCAATACTGACATTACTGCATGCAACTCATCCACAAAATTCTTCATGTACATAATTAAAAAGATGACCTACTCTAGTCTTGAGTTTTCTTCCTGCTTAGCAGCTTAAGGGGGGAAAAAGGTTAAGAAACATTTTGAAAGGCACAAAAGCCTGGAACTCAGACTATCCGAGTCCAGTTCATAGATATACAAACTTGCCTACATTGCTACATCCCAGGAGTGCCTTTGGAAAATGGTAAACACAAGTATATAAGAGAGTGACAGATAACTGAATCTGCAAAGAAGGTGGAAGATAGAGAGTCTGCCTGAGTGGTGAGAACTGCATTGAGATCACTGAGATCTGCACAGGAACACTGAGCTACATTCATTGCAGAAATACAAAAAATACTCTGCTATTCTTAGGCAACCTCTTCCCCTACACAATATAGGATCTTTGTAGATGACTAGAGAATCTGCAATAGTGTAGTGTAAGCAATAGTGGTTCTGATTGTCAGGCATGGGAAAGAGGGCTTAGACGTGATTGTCACCTGAAATGATCATCAGCGCAACTATTCTGTGGTGTATTTTAGTGTTGAATTTTGGATATTATTTGTCAAGGACCAGAGAACAGATTAGGATGAGAAGAAGTGAAGAGAAAACAGTTACATGTGCATTTGAAGTGTGTTCAAGCAAACCAGTGCAACTTATCTAAAAATACGTGGAAAAAAGCACAAATCAGCAAATCTGGTAAGTGTAGGAAGAGAGAGAAATGGGAGAAGTGAAGCTGAGTGAGGTCTTGCACAGGGCAGCAACAGGTTCTTAAAGCATTTAGAGAAAATGAGAAAGCAGAAAACTTGAATCATTCTTCAATGAGGATGAGATTGAGATAGTAATTTATGTACTGCTCAGGCAGAATTCTTTGATTCAGGTTTTCAGTAATTATAGTGTTGGAGTTGTTGATCTTAAGGGTACAGACAAAGATTAGTAAGGATGAAGAAATGAAAGTTCAAAGTATAACAGTGAGTTAAAACTGGAACTCAAGGGCATGGAATGTTTAGGGTGGGAGACTGTAGTAATATGTCCTGGAGACTTGTAATCTGTGTTTCAAGTCAAACACCAGAAAAAAACCCCAATACAATTAAAAAGTGGGAGAGTGCTATATTAGCAATAGACATGGACTATTAGTAAAAATATTATTTGAGAACATAATTAAATGTGGGAAGTGTGAAATGGGATCAAACATCTCATGCTGTTCTACTCTAGATTGTGGTTTTGGGTTGGTTTTTTGGGGGGGATTTTTGTGGGGGGCTGGATTTTGTTTTTGGTTTTTTGTTTTTGGTATCTTTGGAGTTTTTGGTTTGCTTATTTGTTTGTTTTATGATGGCAACAGAATTTGAATTGATGAAGAATCAGTATGTTGGATGTAGATAATTAGCAAATTAGACAAATTATTATGAGAAAAGTGGAAAGAGTTTACTGATAAAACAACATATGTAGGAATATATTGGAATGACATTTTTAACTGGAATATCCTTAAGATAAATACATGACCAGAAACAAAGGAAACGTATTGAAGTAAACTCATGCTTAAACATCAGATTCAGCTAAGCTGAGGGATATTTCTCAGTGCATTTCCACAAGAAGAAGGGAAGTATTAGTCCCATTATGAAAGTTACTGGTGAGAATTTTTGTGTACATGTCTGTATAAATTTCTGACTTCCTCCTCACATTCAGACAAGATTAAATAAAACTGGAGTAGGAATTGAGAAGTCTGTTATGGCTGAGCCAAAGGAAATGAAAAATAGGGTGGGTGACACTGGTACTAAACAGCAAATAATGAAGGAAAATTTGTGGTTGGGCCTGCTTGGAGAAGAATCTTATGTAACATCTGTTAATCGGTTGTAAAAACATTTAAAAGCAGTATCAATTCCCTCTGCCATGGACACATTATTGAAAAGTGTCATGTTCCAGCACGTAACGTTTTGCAGAAATGGACAGCTCAGGGGGCTGAGATGCTGGTACCAGGCTCATGGGAGCATTGAATTGATGCAGACAACAATCTGCAACCAAGATGGACCTCAATGGCCCAGAGGGTGTCTGGTTATGAACTGTATTTGCTAAATAGAAACACAGGGATAGGTCTGGAAGTACTCCAGGCAGCTACATCACTGGTCTGGTTATCTGTGCTAAGAGTGCTGCATGACAAAGAAAACCCCAACAAAACAAACCAGTTGGGTTTCAGTTGTTTTCATTATATGTTCAACTCAGAGGTAAAAGACTGGAATTCTAAGGGGGCATGCCAGCTTCTCTGTTTTCTTCTGTCAGGTAGTTGGGGTGTGTTAAGTGGGTCAGCCCACTGTTTGGATCTGATACCTTAGAAGTATCATATAGAGCAATGGTAGAAAAACATTCATGTGAATGAGCCAAAGATATAAAAACAGGCCCAACATGGTTGTGTGTGAGCATGTGCTGCTCATTCAAACAGTTTGCAGAACTTGAACGCTGAGAGCTGGGGTGGGGGGGATGATAATAAAATTCTGTGACATTTAAACAAGACAGACAAAGTTGAATTCACAGGGGAATCTTTTTCTCCCAAAGACAATTATATTTTCTGAAGTCTTCTTTCTTCCCAATGCCTCTCTTCCTTGAGATTATCCTAATTAGATAGAAAGGTAATATAGCAGCAAAGCAAGTCTTGGAGCAGTCAGAAATGGAGCTGGCAAGTAGCTCTACTGAGACTGCACCTGGTGCATGGTGTTGAATCAGGTTATGCCTAAAAAACTCTGAGAACCAGGATTATTCCTATTTCATGCCTTCTGACACTTGGCTGTCTATCCAGAAAGAATCCCCACTACATCATGAAGCTTTCAAATATGCAGAGGGTGTAGCTTCTGACTTGCATAGCAATAATCTAACTAGAGAAGGCAGAAGAAAGGATGTGGTAATGTGGGTAATTAGGGTGAAAAAAAAAATCAATTAAGGTCACACATCATAACCCATTGATGGAGCCAAGGACAGAAAAACAGATTTTCCAATCTCTCCTTAATCTCTTGAACACCAAAATGGCTTCCAAGCTGTGGCAATTTTCAGGCTAGTTGCCTTCAAGCTGTTTGAGTTACACTTACCATACCGAAAGATTGAAAATGAGCACTTGCCACTGCTAACCCAGCTAGCTAGCCTGTAGCTACTCTGGAGTAGTGTCCTGGTGTCTTCCTATTCCAGCCTTCCTGCAGCTTGTTCTCTAGAATATGTATAGACAATAACATGCAAAAGGTGACAGCTTGACAAGAGAGCTCACTGAAAGCCAAACATTAAGGCCTCTTCTACTTAGCCTTATTTATTCCAGTACACTTAATATTTCCCATTAGCTGCTGAACAAATGTAATGGCTCTGACATTAATGAAATCTGTATAAAGTGCACATGGCTTGAGTGAGGACAGCCTGAAATGCACAGCAGAAAAGCAGACCACGCTTTAGTAGGCTGTTACTTCCTATAAAGTTAAGCACTTCTCCAGTCATTGTGGAAGGATATTGCACAACAGCCAGGGCTTGGAAAGTTAGAAAGACTTCAAGAAAATAAAGTAGTCATTTTCTTTTCCGTGAATGTCTTTAAGGCAACCTGTGTAACTTGGTGCAAGTTTACCTTCCAAATAATTAATTAATTCCTGTAATTACTTTATGGCTATAAATCTGCTAGTAAGGTTGTTATGAGTAGAGGAGACAGCCTTGGAGATCAAAGGGTTTAGTTACTGATGAATAAGGAAGCAAGACTGTGGGTTTCAGGTTTTACCATTAATGATTATTGCAGATTATGACATTACTTTTTGCTAAGTACTCCCAATCTGTATTTATCTGAAGAGTATTGCTTGTACATGGGTATTCAAGTTCAGTGAATTTTCTTAGCTGTCCTCCAGTCTTGCTGTGCTCATGAAATAGATCTTTCGAATCAGGACCTTTCACTGATCTGTTACAAAACCCAGACAAGACAGAAATCTGCCAAAATCTGGTGAGGCAGAATATAGCATGGTTAAATTGAAAATGTGCCCTCTGTAAAGAAACCATGTCTGTGCCACAGCCTGTTCTAAGGTTGAGATTTTTTTTCCCCAGCTGTGCTTAATGACTGCCTGCACTTAAGGTGCAGTGTTAGTGTGTGTGTTACTGGAACCACCAGCATGAGTGGTTCAGGCTAAAATCTGTCCAGGCCAACTGCGTAGTAGGAGCATCATCCTTCTTGTTGCCCCTTTAACTTTGCTACAGTGACCATGGTGTGTCCTTCAATTTTGAGCATTAAGTATCCATAATTGAAACATGCTTTGCTGCAAAATGTCCTTACAGCTATCCACTGTTGGAGCTTCTGAATGATTTGGATGAAATCAGGAATATCCGACTAGTGTGTAGACATTGAGGTTCCTGCTCTGTTGCATGTTTTCTGGTGCATGAGGGAGGAATGGGAGGCTTTATAAAGGAAGATAAACAATATCTGACTTTTGCCACCCTTAGAATTCTCAGATGCCTGTTCTATCTTTGTGTTCAGCTGCCTCCATGGTTGATACTGGTTCATGAGGTTCTGGACCACAACAGAAATAGGAATGATACAAACATCAGGATATCACTGAAATAACTCACATGCGGATGAAGATTTCTCCCTGGCTCAACATGGAGGGGGTTAGAAGGCTTGTCAATCTTCACTGTTTTCACTTAAAAACCTATGAGAAACAGGGAATTTCTAGAGATTCTAAAAAGTCTACTAAACCCCTGCTTTTTTAGCTGAATACCTTGGGAGTAGCAACCTCTTTCAGGAGTCAGCCCTTCCTCAGCTCCCATGCTCTTCAGTGCAGTCTGGATGCTTCCTTTTTCTGTTTTTGAGGTTTTGTAGCTGT
This sequence comes from Vireo altiloquus, assembly GCA_013396875.1. NCBI lineage: Eukaryota > Metazoa > Chordata > Aves > Passeriformes > Vireonidae > Vireo > Vireo altiloquus. The sequence goes on from VZRF01006972.1 coordinate 81,826, forward strand.
CTGAATAGACAGTACTCAGAACTGATAGAGTATTTTGGCATATAATGAAGATTACCAAATATTTCCTCCACCTGTAAGTGGTAAAGCCCAGCTTTATTGCTACATCTCATGAGCAAGGAACTGAGTTATAAAGAGGTTAACACCATGAGTGGACTGGGAATTGAACCTTCTTCCACTGAGTTTCAGATCCAGGGAATTAATAAAAAATGTACTCAGGCCCTGACAATACTTTCTGGGTTAAAAGGAGGAATAAAAAACCCAGCTAAAATGCGGCACTCAGAATGGAATAAGACCTTGCCTGACACTGCAAGTTGTTAAATTCTCTTCTCATCCTCCATGAAAAAGCTATAGTTAGGCAATTTGCAGTGTTCAGATACCTGTTGTTTGACATTTTATGGTTGCAAAACCAGATGACTTATGTCAGATCAATCATATTATATCCTTCAGGTATTTATATCTCATCTAATCTCCATGTAATGGATTATAGACTGTACTTGCAGTAGGGGCTTGAATTTCATTATTCTTATTAAGATGTCATTTCCATAGCTGCTTCATTCATTTCCATTTTAGACCTGTGCCTTTCGTGGCTTTGCTAACCATTTATGATAATGATTTTCAATTATGATACAAATAGAAGACTCTAACAGTTAATATTTAGAGTGGAAAATGTTCTTCTTTGATTCCCTGACAGTTGAGATGTGCAAGCATCCTTTGGTACTATTGTTATTCTAAAACATTTATAGAGTGGGATCAAATCACACACATTTTAGAAGCATGGAGAGAGACGTTACCTGCTCCAAGATAAGGCAAGACAAATATAAGACAAGATAGTTGACAACAGATCAGTTCAAAATGAGTCTGGAGGAGGAGGGAGAGAAGCAGGTTGGGAGATGAGCTCCATAATGATATTTCAAATATATGGCAGCATGTCAGATTCACAACATTCTCAGCGGGAAAGGAAATCAGGTGCAAGAATTAGTTAGAATCTTTGACTGGAAGCAAGGGATACAAGTATAGCTGTGCTTTTCAACAAGCTTGTTATAAAGCCCTTCAATACTGCTGTCAGGGTATTTTTCATGGGAAGCGAAAGGTAGCTACATATGGATAAAGACAAGCAGGATCTGATGAGAACCATTCTTTCCCAAGGCATTGAACCAGAGCTTCTTATGCCATCTTTCATTCCAAGTGAATTTTCTTCCCTTTAACATTGGGTTGTTATGTATCCCAGGAACAAGTCCAGTGGGAGCGAAGAGGAGTCAATACTGAGCTGATTTCTCCTTGCAGCTCATGACTTGATCATGTTCATGTAGACCCAGAAAGCAGGAATCCCTGCAGCTATCCTCCTTCTTTACCGGATGAAGAGACGCAGGAGGCATGAACCATAGACTCTGATTCATTCACCCTTTTGCAGCAGTAGTGTTACTATTTAGAAAAATGAAATGGAGAGACTGACAGGAGTCAGCATGAGTTCTGTGACCTTTGTGAGTCCTTGTGATAAATGTCTTCTCCTCATGTGGGTTTGAATGAACAGCTCACCCAGCTGAACTATCCAACTGCATCTTTTGTTCAGGAGCACCACAGGTGCTTTAACTGACAGTTAAAAGGCATGAGAATTGTATCCTTGCAGGAGCTTGCAAACCATTGTTTCACTGAAGCTTCTTGCTCACAAGTGACATGTCTCTCAGGAAAACTAACTGCATTACCTTTTATTAATTAGACGTGAGGAAAACCTTTGTCTCAGTGAAATATGATCTGGGGGAAGAGATGCTGGAGAAGGCTCAGCAATGATTGCAAAGTCATGGGAACTCTGCCCCGCTTATTCCACCTGATATCTTAAGGTCTGAAACCCTTGCATGCTGTGGAGAGAAATGCAATGTTTGGACTTAGATTTCAGAGAACTTTGTGAATATTTGTAGTTTATGCTAAATGCCCTCTTTTGGTAAAGTTTCTGTGAGGCTTAAATTTAAACTTACAGTGAGAGGGCAAATAGGACAATATGACTGTGTTTGGGCCTGTGAACACCCCTTGTGCTGATGGTGTAGTAACGCAATCCTGTGCTTTGGTCACTATGGAGACTGTGACTTTGGGTATTGAGCAGACTTCCTCTTTTGGCTCTTTAATTTGTGCTTGAGACTGCCCTTGGAAATGGTATGGCTCAAGCTAATGAATTTTAAACTGATTGGTCAAAGCAAAGGGAAAAACATGAGTGAATTTATTAGCTACAAGTTGCCCTTCCCTGCATTCATCATCTGCTGTCAGATTACCTGCAATAGTTGTTTTGCTATCCAAAAGCAGGGGAAGGAGAGGAAAGATGGGGAAATTTTTCACAGTGAAGTTAGATGGAGCATGCCATATAGATAGACAAAAAAGCAGATGCTAGTGACAAATGCATGGACCAAATAGTTCCTTGAGTACATCTCGATTATCAGGCCAAGTGAAATAGTTGATATCTTAGATGCCAGTGGTACACGTGAGGTTAACTGTGGCAGTGAAGCTATAAAACCTACCATAGCAGTGAGAAGTCACATAACAGCTCTGACTTCAGACATCTGGTTTCAAGTCTCGGTTTTGCAGCTTTCTTAAGCAAATTACAACATGTCTTTGCACATGGCCTACCTGTGAAGTTCAGATAATGTTTGTAGTGATAGCAGTTATGTTAGAGATTAAGAGGCCCCAGCCATGCCGTGTTTGCTAAAGGTTGATAAAGCAAGGTTTGTTGCACCTGGGACAGGTAATAAAAGCAATTTCAAGTACTTTAAAAGCTGTAGAATGTTTGCTTTACATAGCTATGAAATACTTTCAGAAAATCCTGGTCACGTACACCATATTTAGCTGTGTCCTATGCTTATGGAGCAGATGCCTTGGGCTGATTGATTTTTAGCCGCATGACTTCCACTTCACCAAGAAAACCTGGAACAAAACCTATGGTTTTCCTATGCTGAACTAAACCTGGAAACTGCTCTTGGTGTTATTTTAGCAGTGGGATATGACTCTTTCTTTGTGACAGGCTGTTTTTTTAGTTTAAAAAAAACCCTGACATGATGCTTCCTTCAAAGTCATTGAAAAATATGAATTCTTACACTATGATTTTTAATAATTGTTGTTGAGCTGATTGATGAACTCTTAACACAGTATGAAGGATGAATTCTTTGTAAGAGAGATTATAAATTACTTATCAAAAAAGCATTTAATTGAAGGAAAATCTGGAGGTGCTAAAGAAAAAAATACATTAGTTCTAATGAAACTTAACTTCTGAGATAAAATAAGCTGAAAACATATATTTGTCCTGTTGTAATTGGTTTCTGTCTGTGTATGCATTAGGTACATCAAATTAAATTTAAAAAGTCGCATACCAGGTAGCCAAGTAGCATTTAAACTGTACCCGATGTGGATCTGCATGGATTTGACTCCCATGTCTAACAATGTCAGTTTTAGTTCAAGTTTTTAGAAGCCATTCCAAATTGAGGCTTTGCCACAACAGAAAAGAGAAACAAGCTCTTTTTTTTTAGACACTAGCTGAGCAACCCGGTCTAATTTCAGTTTCAACCTTGCTTTGATCAGGAGCCTGGACTGAAGAGCTCTTGAGGTCCCTTCCAACTAACTTCTACCTAATATTAATTTTCAGGCAGGGGTCACCAGTTGCTGCTTCTACCGCATATATATTGAGAGTGCAGCTATAGCTGAAGGCTTTTTCTTCTACCAGTGATTCTTCCATCTTGTGATTTTGTGATTCTCTGTTCTCTTTTTAAAAACGTCTCATTTCTAGTCCTTTTCTGGAAGAAAAAAGGCATGAATTATTCTTCTGTGTTTCAGAGTAACAGAGAAATATAGAGTTGTACATTTTGTGAAATGCATTTGCTAGTAGAAAAGAGGAAAAAAAGCTGTGAGTTTCACAGTAAAATATGCTTGCAGATGTGATGGGGGATGGTGATCATCTTCACCATCCATTCACAGATTGTTTCTGGGACTTTTCACATTTTTTCACTGCCCTGTACCTTGGTTTAAGGTAACTGCTGCAGAATAGGAAAACTCAACCTTTATATTTATTTATTCTCTTCTACCTAAAAATCCCGCAAATGGGTTGCTGCAAAACTTGAGTGCTTTTACAGTTACATTTATATGTGTTCAGACAGAAAAAGTTGTGCATACCTACTTTCACTGATCAGTGCTTCTATCTTGCTTCAAGGCTTTTCTGTCTAACTGTGGATTACTGAAATCCTTAAACAATCTGAGGCAAGGTAAGACTGCCTTCAGCAGTGTTACAGTTTATACTTTGCAATACTTTTCTCCAGAAAAATATGCCCCTTTGAAGTGTCAGTGCTATATATATACTATATAGTATTTCTCCTGTATGACTCCATACTAACATTTATTTGCTCATTAAACAAAATACACAGTTTTTTCCTGGAATTCCAGGGGCCATCTGTGACTAAGAGCAGTGTAGAAAGAAAAATTTCTAAAATCCTGCAGGAGAATCTGTGATGGAGGTTGCATGCCTGTAGCCTGTGTACTGATACTACATTCTATGTGTTTGTTTTCTCTAAATTCCTCTCTGCTAGCTCTAAATGATTTAATCAATATGTGTTAAAAAACCCCATCTACTCATATTGTACATCTTACTGCTTGCAAATCTAAATCTATTTTAGGTATGTAAGAGAAGGGTAATAATAATAGTTCTGTCAAAACCAGACTCCTCTAAAGGTGCTGAAAAGCTGTAAAGAAATAAAATGAGATCTCAGAAAGGGAAATATTTGAAATTTTGTGGATAAATATATACAAGAGCTAAAGTAACTACATTTTAGATGTACTTGATTTCAGGCTTTCATTTTCAAGATACTTCAGAACTTGATAAAAAGTAGATATTTTTCTGCATGTGTGTGCTAAGTTTTTCAGTTTCTAAGCATTTATTTCCAGGCTGAGGATAAGATTCCCAGGACTCCCAGCTTAGCAGCTACTGCTTATATACAGCTAAAGCTTATATACAGTGTGATATTTGCTCTAATACTTGTTGAGACACGCCCTGATAAGAATTTGAAGAAAAGAGAAGAAATGATCAGGGCCATTCAACCGTATTCATAATAGTAAAGCCTCTGCAAGGCAGAGTATGCAGCTTGTGCTTTGTGCAAAAGATATGCCAAGGATGGGCAAAGGACGGGAAACAAGGAAGACAATTCTATGTGAATTACTAACTTCAGGCAAGTGTTTAACTAGATGTGTTAAACACCAGCAAGTCTAGAAGCTTCAAAGTGACATAACTCATCTTTTAAACAAAGTAAATACTCTTGATGAAGGCCTCAGGAGGTAACTTTTCTAGGAAAAAAAACCAAACTCAAGATTTGGAGCTTGTCTGCAAGGGTGGGGAAAGCTAAGGGGCATTTGTTGACCAAAAAACCAAACTTCGCAGCAGGAAAGGCTCTGAAGATGACATGTTAGCATAACATGTCCTGGGGGAAGCTGATGAGGGAATGATCTGAAAATCCCTCTGAAAAACAGTGACTTCCTTGTTGCTAATAATGGCAGACAGCCTGCTGAAAATGATAAACAAGGAGGGAGGTCTTCTCCCCAGGGCAGATCTGTCTCCTCATGACACAAAAGGCTGGTGAGGCTGAAAATGAGGAGTGGCCTTACTATGGGTGCTGGTGAAAAAGGGAAGAACTGGGGCGATATGTGGGATCTGTTCAGAAGGACTTGACAAATTAGAGAGCCCAATCACTCACCATATGAAGTTCAACAAGGGAAAGTGCCAGATTCTGCACCTGGGATGGGGCAACTCTGGATGTGTGCATAGGCTGGGGAATGAGAGGCTGGAGAGCAGTGCTGCAGAAAGGCATCTGCAAGTCCAGATCGATGGCAAGTGGAACATGAGCCAGCAGGGCCCTGGCAGCCAGGAGGGCCAACCCTGTCCTGGGGTGCATCAAGCACAGCATCACCAGCTGGGCAACGGAGGGATTGTCTTGCTCTGCTCTGCTCTGGGGCTGCCTCACCTCCAGTGCTGGGGGCAGTTTTGGGCATCGCAATGTAAGAAAGATACAAAGCTATTAGAGAATATCCAAAGGAGGGCATGAGGATGTTGAAGGGTCTGGAAGGGAAGCCGTATGAGGAATGGCTGAGGTCATTTGGTTTGTTCAGCTTGGAGAAGGGAAGACTGAGGAGAGACTTCACTGTAGTCTTGAACATCTTCATGAGGCAAAGTGGGGGGGCAGATACCAATCTCTTCAAGCTTGTGACCAGTGACAGGACTCCAGGAAATGGCATGAATCTGAGTCAGAAGAGGTTTAGGTTTTATATGAGGAAAAAGTGTTTCACCCAGAGGGTGGTTGGGCACTGGGACAAGCTGGGAAGTGGTCACAGCCCAAAGCCTGTCTGAATTCTGGAACCATTGGGACAATGCTCTTAGCACATGATGTGACTCCTGGAGTGTCCTGTACAGGGCCAGGAGTTGGACGTCATGATCCTGATGGGTCTCTTCCAACTCAGCGTATTCCATCATTCTGTATTCTATGACTTTATTAGTGTGAGGTATGTACTGATCCAACTGCCTTCTGAAGATTAGGCACAATGAGTAATTGCAAGGTTATTTTCTACAGTGATACTTTTTGAAATTTTGACTGACATTTTCATTGAAAATAAATGAAAGGGGATTTTTCTGTCACGGATTTCTTCAACTAGATCAGTAAGCATCTTTAAAAGAATAAAGGAGTTCAACTCAAGCTGAAATTACCTCTGTTTGTAGTTGAGGTTTCATAGATGTAAGTCTTGTCCCCTCTAACATGTTCCTCCACAGAAAAGAGGGACATACAGCAGATCCCTTTTAGTGACATGTACTTTCTGTGCTGTCCTGTCTTTTTCTGTTGGGATTGCAATGGATGCAGAAATAGCAGCAGCAGCAAAAAAGCTGGAGGAGACACTGGAGTAGCTAGACAAAAAAAAAAATATATACCAATCAGCAGTACATTTAGAAAATATTCTTAGATCAAAAGCTACAGTGGTTCTGTAAAAGGGGAATATTTTTATAGCACAAATTTCAGTTAGGTTCATGATAACCTTAGTTAGCAAGGTCCAGATGTGAAGAAATTTGGAGTAAAATGATCTCAAAATTCATGCCAGACACAAAAAAACTATGCAGCTGTAACTATATGTGCAGAGTTCAGTTGTTTGAAAAAGCACCAAGAACTGCTTCAAACATCCCTGGCTGTAGTTTGTTTAGGTTACACAGGGAGTTCAAGTATCTGATAAGCAGATTAAAAGTTATGTCATTTTTCTTATGCAGCAAGCAGTCATATCTGTGAAAAGAAGCTTTATGAGCACTGATAGCTCATGCGGGTAGATTCTTCCATGCATTTCAGTAGAAAGAAATTTTCTTAATGACTTAATTGTTTGCAGAAGACAGGCAACACATTTTGGACTTTATGAAGATCATCATGGACTGGCAGTTCTTTACCCAGTCTGAGGTACTGTGGAACTTATATCAGTGTGCTTGGAAAGAATTTGAGGTGCTATAGGGTTGACATCTATGTACTGGAGAGAAAAAGTGTAATACATTGAATGTGTTGAAATGAAATGGTTGACTTACATAAGGAACAGGCCTTTTAGTATATAAAGACTTTGTAAAAAGAAGGGACTGGAAATTTATGTTGTTAAGAAGACAACATAATCAGTGCATGACCCAGGCATCTATTTTCACTGTTATTTACAGCTTAATGTTCTTAGAGCATCACAGTACATCCTCCTCAAAGTAGGAATAGCAGACTGGCATTCATCTCCAGCTTTTCTGTGGCTACTGTGTATTATAGACAAAAAAAGGCAAGGTATCTTATGAGTTTCAGGGTGAGGAACTGAGAGCAAGTACTTTTTAGATGATTAAATTAACAGGATATTTCAATTACTTAAAAATTAACAGAATTTCAATTACTACTTTTTCTGTTTTTGTTTCTCCTCTTAATCTAAACCAGACTCAGAACTTTTAAGAGATGTAGGATAATACATTTCTTATTACAAGATACAAAAGAAGGCCAGTTATCTCAAAAGATGGGAATATGCCAGTAGAATCCATTGGGAGCACAAGAACAAGAGCATGGCTTGAACTGTAGAAGGAAATTGGGTATTTTTCTAAAAAAGACTTGGCTGTCACAACCCTTAGTGCCTGGCTATGTACTAGCTGCAAAAAAGGAGTAATTATATCTTTATGTACTACAAATTCAAACTGGTTATGACATAGCTTTTTTTTTTTTTTTT